>JAWNOW010000735.1:205000-373678 GCA_035045625.1 Drosophila formosana | reverse complement strand
CACACTTCATGTGCAGACGAAATATGATCGCTTAAGATAAGTAACGCTGGCCAAGTAGCCAAATCAGCGTTCTCACGCTGACCGCCTACATACATACATATGTGTATGCATAACACTCTCTGCCCCCCAGCAACGTCTCTGTTGCTTTTCATTATATACAAAATATGTAAAACGGCTGCACTCGCTGCTTCACAGCGACACAGCTTTACTTTAAGAAATCAATTGAAATAAAGAGATTGGAGCGGCAACAACGAACGCTCCAATAGAAACCAAAAGAACGACTTTACAAGAAACCAAAGGAACGACTTTACATGGCGACCGTGACACTGGAATCAGGAATCCGCAACTTGGAGAGGCAACAATAAAAAAGGCGGAGGACAAAAAACAAAATTCAAAAAAGTCTGAGTGAGTAGAGTGATGGTATGGGGAGACGTGGAGGTGTTAAAACTAAAATCCAAAAGAGAATAGCGCACATTAAGTGACTAGTATACTCTAAAACATCACCTTCCGCGTCGGCAACTGCCCAAAAGCTTTAATCTGAGCTTGACTGGTTAAAGTCAGTTCACGAAAAGCGAACCCCCAATACCACAACTCACTCAGTTGAAATCAAAGTTATACATGAAAATAGAAAAACTAAAAGCCAAACCTTACGCTCCAAAGCCTCTACCAAGACGACCGGAAGTGTGCCCAGCAGATTGCCCAGGACCGCTGAACAGTGCGGCATGCAAATCAACTTGCATGAGACCTACGACCAGTGCGAAGACCGGCACCGGCCCCGCCTGAGCCCATAGGCCCAGGACAGCTGCAGCAGAGAAGATACAGCGCGAGTGGAACCCCGCCACTTGTGCCAGCGAGGGAGCATCAGCGTAACCAGGCCGTTGACGACCATCAGATGCGGAGCAGCAGGCAGCAAGCAGCATGAATATAGAATATTTATATATATATGTTAAATACAATTGTAAACTTGCGCGGAGCCATTTCCGTGCATTAGCAGTATAGCCTGTAAAGCTATACGAAATATTAGGCAGGACATTTGTTACATGTACACCAATAACAATAGCATAAGTAAATTTCTAGAAGAAGGTTCAACTTTTCAAATATCATTAGATTCATATAAAAACACACCCAAAATGGGTTTAGTAGACGTTAAGTCAGTGGATTCCACTGCTAACGTAATAAATAAAGTTGAACCAAATAATGTTAATTTAGAATTCACTAACATATTGTTAATGATTATTGTGGTTATAATGTGTGCAAATTGCTTTTATAAATTATACAAAATACACAATAAGTGTTTAAAAAAGAAATATATGAGCCAAGCAAATGACTTGGACAAAATTTAAAAAAAATTTTTCCGCACAACCAACCATAATTATTAATTATTAAGAAGGTGAAATGAAGTAAAGTAAATGAAGTAATGTAAACAAACTAAAAGTATGCAATAAAATAAATAAAATACAAAAAAAAGAAGTATGATGGTATCTAAAAAATAATCCATGTCCTTCATATAATGGAATGGAAAGAATTGTCAAAAGACTTGTTAAATATCAAAGCAGATTTTGACAAATCATATAAATGTATAACTCAAAACAGGCCCATACAAAAAGCTACAGTCAGCAAACATATAGAAATATTAATTAAATGCTTTAACGAAGCACGAACATTAATATATGAGCATAGAAAAAAGCTCAGCCAAGATCATTGGTCTCAAGTATCAAAGCTTTTGATCAGACTGAGATCTAACTTAATAACCATAGCAGATAAATTCAAGCTAGAAATATCAATACCCAATATACTAAATACTTCTGTAATAATTGATAAAGGTGAAGAACCAGAATCAAAAGAAGTAATTAGTATTGACCAAACAGAGTTGGAAGAGGAAGATTTAAATAATCTTACTATCCCAGCTGTATTAATGTCTGATTTGGACAATTCAATAGACTCAGACATCAGCTCGTGTACTGTAGAAGAAAAATTCACAATGGCACAGTCAAACATTGATTTTATAAACACTGCGTCAAAGCTAATACCACCATTTGATGGTAAAGCAGAAAATCTAACAAGTTTTCTAGATGCACTACAAATTATAGAATTAATAAAAGGCGAACACGAACAATTAGCCGTTTCAATAATAAAAACGAAGCTAAAAGGTGTCGCCAGAAACTTAGTCGGAAATGAAACAACTGTATCAGAAGTCATTTCCAGACTAAAAAGCAATGTCAAAGGCGAAACTGTAGAAGTATTATCAGCCAAGCTGATGAGTTTACAGCAACGCAACAAAACTGCTAACCAATATACATCAGAGGTTGAGCAGATGACAAAAGCTTTGGAAGGTGCGTACATAGCGGATGGTCTAACCCTTGAGTTAGCAAGACGTTATGCTACACAGTATGCAGTTAAGTCAATGACAAAGAATTGCACAATTGATAAAGTGAAAACTATCATGCAGGCCGGCACCTTCAACACAATGAATGATGCCATATCAAAGTTTGTCAATAGTTGCACGGAAGCAACTGGACAACCAAATACGGTACTTTATTATAAAAATGGTCCACAGCGCGGCGGAAACCGCGGACGTGGAAATTTCAGAGGTAACTCTCGTGGTCGTAATAACGATTACAATAACCACAACAGTACCAATAATAATAATAATAACGGAGGTCAATACAGAGGAAATAATCGAGGACGTGGTAACTCAAATAGAGGCCACAATAACAATAATAATCAAAATAGCGTAAGAGTAACCCAAAACAACTCGGGAAACTCCCAACAGCCCTCAGATATTCAACAGTAGACCATAAAGTTCACACCATCAATCTTAGTCTCAATATTTTCGTTAATTTTTTCAATGTAGAAACAAACAAAAATCTCGTCTTTCTGATAGACACTGGTGCAGATATTTCACTACTAAAAGAAAATTCCGATATCTTTCATGATATTCAAGGAAATAAAAAAATTAATATTCAAGGCATAGGCCAAGAGCTAATACAGTCAAAAGGACTAATTTCATTAGAGATACAGACAGGTAAATATATAATTCCACACGATTTTCATATAGTAGATTTGCATTTCGCAATACCATGTGATGGAATAATAGGCATTGACTTCATTAAGAAATTCAATTGCCAGTTAGATTTCAAACCAAATGAAGATTGGCTCATAATGAGACCAAATAATCTAAATTTTCCAATTTATGTTCCAATAACATACAGTTCTGGTAATAATTCCATTGTTCTACCAGCAAGATCCCAAGTAATCAGAAAAATTCATCTATCATCAGATGAAGATTGTGTATTAATTCCAAACCAGGAAATTAAAGAAGGCATTTATGTTGCAAACACAGTTGCAACAACCAAAAATGCATTTGTCCGATTACTGAATACGACCAGTACCGATCAAGTAGTAGATATTAAAAAATTGTCATATGAACCACTTTCGAACTACGACATAGTTCAAAACAATCCAGAGAATAGAGAAAAAACTGTCTTATCTCAATTAACTAAAAATTTTCCACCATTATTTAAAAACGAATTAACTAAGTTATGCACTCAGTACTCTGATGTATTCGGACTTGAAACCGAATCTATTTCAACAAACAATTTCTACAAGCAAAAACTAAGATTGAAGGATGATGAACCTGTTTATATAAAAAATTATAGAAATCCTCATAGCCAAAAAGAAGAGATCCAAGTACAAGTTCAGAAACTAATCGACAATAAGATAGTCGAACCGTCTGTATCACCTTATAACAGCCCACTTTTGTTAGTTCCGAAGAAATCTCTTCCAGGTTCTGACAAGAAAAAATGGCGATTAGTAATTGACTATCGTCAAATTAATAAAAAACTGTTGTCGGATAAATTTCCGCTACCTAGAATTGATGATATTTTAGATCAACTAGGAAGAGCGAAATACTTCTCATGCCTAGACTTAATGTCTGGTTTTCATCAAATTGATCTTGAAAAAAGTTCAAGAGATATAACGTCATTCTCAACAAGCAATGGCTCGTATCGCTTCACGCGATTGCCATTCGGCTTAAAAATAGCGCCAAATTCTTTCCAGAGAATGATGACTATAGCATTTTCCGGATTAGAACCTTCACAAGCTTTCCTTTATATGGATGATTTAATAGTCATTGGTTGTTCCGAAACACATATGATCAAAAACTTAACTGATGTTTTTGAGAAATGTAGGAAATACAATCTTAAATTACATCCTGAAAAATGTTCATTTTTCATGCATGAAGTCACATTTTTGGGACACAAATGCACAGATAAAGGAATCTTACCTGACGACAAAAAATACGACGTCATTAAAAATTACCCAGTCCCACATGATGCGGATAGCGCTAGACGATTCGTTGCATTTTGCAATTACTATAGACGTTTTATCAAAAATTTTGCCGACTATGCTCGTCACATAACAAGATTATGTAAAAAAGATGTAAAATTCGAATGGACAGCTGAGTGTCAGCATGCATTCGAAAATCTCAAAACGGCACTAATAAATCCGAATTTATTACAATACCCAGATTTCAGCAAAGAATTTTGCATAATAACAGATGCAAGTAAACAAGCATGTGGAGCAGTTTTAACCCAAAACAAAAATGGACTCCAACTTCCAGTTGCTTATGCATCAAGATCGTTTACTAAGGGCGAAAGTAATAAAAGTACAACAGAACAAGAATTGGCAGCAATTCATTGGGCAATAACTTATTTCAGACCATACATTTATGGTAGACACTTCACTGTCAAAACAGATCACAGACCATTAACGTACTTGTTCTCAATGGTAAATCCGAGCTCAAAGCTAACGCGTATGAGACTTGAATTAGAGGAATATAACTTTACAGTCGAATATCTGAAGGGTAAAGATAATTTTGTAGCGGATGCGTTATCAAGAATAACCATTCAACAGCTACAACAAATAAATGGATCAATAAAGAAAGTCACTACAAGATATCAGAATAGACAGAAAATCCGCGCGGAAAAAATTAAAAAAGAATTGCCTACGCAATCTTTAAATACAGCTTCTAGGCCCAACGTATATGAAGTCATAAACAATGATGAAGTACGTAAAGTAGTGACATTGCATGTAAAAGATATGCTATGTATATTCAAACATGGCAGAAAAATTACTGCAAGATTTGATGTTAGCGATTTATATACCAATGGAATTCTAGACTTAGGTCAATTTTTCCAAAGGCTTGAACTGCAAGCCGGTATACATAAAATTAGCCAACTCAAAGTGGCACCGTGGGAAAACATCTTTGAATATGTTTCAATAGATACTTTCAAATTATTGGGCAATAAAACATTGAAAACATTAAGAGTAGCGCTACTCATCCCGGTGACCCTAATTGATAAGCAAAAAGATAAAGAAGCTATTCTGTCTAATTACCATGACGATCCTATACAAGGAGGTCATACTGGCATCTCAAAAACATTAGCAAAAATAAAAAGACACTATTTTTGGAAAAATATGACTCGTGATATTACTGAGTACATACGAAAATGTCAAAAATGCCAGAAAGCTAAAATAACAAAACATAGCAAGACCCCACTAACAATAACTGACACACCAATAAAAGTTTTCGACAGAGTGATAGTGGACACTATAGGTCCACTACCAAAATCAGAAAATGGTAACGAGTATGCAGTCACTTTAATATGTGACCTAACTAAGTATTTAGTTGCCATACCTGTACCAAATAAGAACGCTAATACTGTCGCTAAAGCAATCTTTGAATCATTTATTCTGAAGTACGGTCCGATGAAGACGTTCATTACGGACATGGGAACAGAATACAAGAATTCAATTATAGACGATTTGTGCAAATTTTTAAATATCAAAAATATTACATCTACAGCACACCACCACCAGACAGTAGGAACAATAGAAAGAAGTCACAGAACTTTCAATGAATACATACGTTCATATATATCAGTTGATAAAACTGATTGGGACGTATGGCTTCAATATTTTGTCTTTTGTTTCAACACAACCCCCTCTATGGCACATAATTATTGTCCATATGAGCTAGTGTTTGGTAAAACAAATAATTTACCAAAAGAATTTAATAGCATAGATAGCATAGAAGCAATATATAACATAGATGATTATGCTAAAGAAAGTAAATATAGATTAGAAGTAGCATATAAAAGAGCTAGGATAATGATAGAAGAGCATAAGAATAAAAATAAGGAACTATATGATAAAAAAGTAAACAATATAGACATAACTGTAGGAGATAAAGTTTTATTAAGAAATGAAACAGGTCATAAGTTAGACTATAAATATACTGGTCCGTACAAAGTAACGGAAATAGGAGATAGAAATAATATTATAATAGTTAGTAACAAAAACAAAAAACAGACAGTTCATAAGGATAGATTAAAACTTTTTATTTCATAATAACATTTAGTATGGCCATACATAAGAAATACAGATTTAAATAAATAAAAATAAAAATGCATACGTTAATATATACATATATTGAATATTTTCAATAAATACTTTTTGTCATTCCATTTTCTTAAACGTTATTAAGTATACACACAAAAAAAAACAAAGAAAAAAAATATATATAATAATAAAAGTAAAAAAAAAAATTAGATAATAGAAATAATAAGAATTAAAATAACTCCATATAATTACGTTATTTTTCAAAAGGAGGGAGATGTAGTGTATACACATATGCGCATAGCCTAAACATTGAGCAGCAACACTTTGTTGTATTATAAACACATTACGGCAACTTTGTCGTAGCGCGGCTTTCGCTGCACACTTCATGTGCAGACGAAATATGATCGCTTAAGATAAGTAACGCTGGCCAAGTAGCCAAATCAGCGTTCTCACGCTGACCGCCTACATACATACATATGTGTATGCATAACACTCTCTGCCCCCCAGCAACGTCTCTGTTGCTTTTCATTATATACAAAATATGTAAAACGGCTGCACTCGCTGCTTCACAGCGACACAGCTTTACTTTAAGAAATCAATTGAAATAAAGAGATTGGAGCGGCAACAACGAACGCTCCAATAGAAACCAAAAGAACGACTTTACAAGAAACCAAAGGAACGACTTTACACCTCTATAGGTGAGTGGTGTCGCGCAAGGCATGTTATATGAAAAAAATTTCACATATGAAATTCATATGACCGTGGAGTAATATATTGCCGGCATAGGTCACATATTATATGGATTGATAAAATATTGAAGTTAAATGTTTTATTATTAAATTAATGCAACATAATGCTATATTGCAAGATGGTACTCAATACAAGTGTGTCTCAAAAAAAATATTTCACATGTTAAAACTATATCATTTTGATATATTCATAAGAGCTATAATTATCACATGTGAAATAAATTGCTTAAGAAATAAAAAATTTACATGAAAAAAATTTTATTTGAGAAAATTTCTATATGAAAAAAGGCTACCTTTTGGAAAACGTGTCACAAAACCTCTATAGTGGAGTGGCATCGCGCAAGGCATGTTATATGAAAAAAATTTCACATATGAAATTCATATGACCGTGGAGTAATATATTGCCGGCATAGGTCACATATTATATGGATTGATAAAATATTGAAGTTAAATGTTTTATTATTAAATTAATGCAACATAAAGCTATATTGGAAGATGGTAATCAATACAAGTGTGTCTCAAAAAAAAATGTTTCACATGTTATAACTATATCATTTTGATATATTCATAAGAGCTATAATTATCACATGTGAAATAAATTACTTAAGAAATAAAAAATTAACATGTGAAAAAAATTTCATTTGAGAAAATTTCTATATGAAAAAAAGTCACCTTTCGGAAAACGTGTCACAAAACCTCTATAGGTGAGTGGCATCGCGCAAGGCATGTTATATGAAAAAAATTTCACATATGAAATTCATATGACCGTGGAGTAATATATTGCCGGCATAGGTCACATATTATATGGATTGATAAAATATTAAAGCTAAATGTTTTATTATTAAATCAATGCAACGTAATGCTATATTGCAAGATGATACTCAACACAAGTGTATCTCAAAAAAAATGTTTCACATGTTGAAACTATATCATTTTGATATATTCATAAGAGCTATAATTATCACATGTGAAATAAATTGCTTAAGAAATACAAAATTAACATGTGAAAAAAATTTCATTTGAGAAAAAGTTTCATATGAAAAAAAGTCACCTTTCGGAAAACGTGTCACAAAACCTCTATAGGTGAGTGGTGTCGCGCAAGGCATGATATATGAAAAAAATTTCACATATGAAATTCATATGACCGTGGAGTAATATATTGCCGGCATAGGTTACATATTATATGGATTGATAAAATATTGAAGTTAAATGTTTTATTATTAAATTAATGCAACATAAAGCTATATTGGAAGATGGTAATCAATACAAGTGTGTCTCAAAAAAAATGTTTTCCATGTTATAACTATATCATTTTGATATATTCATAAGAGCTATAATTATCACATGTGAAATTAATTGCTTAAGAAATATAAAATTAACATGTGAAAAAAATTTCATTTGAGAAAAAGTTTCATATGAAAAAAAGTCACCTTTCGGAAAACGTGCCACAAAACCTCTATAGGTGAGTGGTGTCGCGCAAGGCATGTTATATGAAAAAAATTTCACATATGAAATTCATATGACCGTGGAGTAATATATTGCCGGCATAGGTCACATATTATATGGATTGATAAAATATTGAAGTTAAATGTTTTATTATTAAATTAATGCAACATAATGCTATATTGCAAGATGGTACTCAATACAAGTGTGTCTCAAAAAAAATGTTTCACATGTTAAAACTATATCATTTTGATATATTCATAAGAGCTATAATTATCACATGTGAAATAAATTACTTAAGAAATAAAAAATTTACTTGAAAAAAAATTTATTTGAGAAAATTTCTATATGAAAAAAGACTACCTTTCGGAAAACGTGTCACAAAACCTCTATAGGTGAGTGGTGTCGCGCAAGGCATGTTATATGAAAAAAATTTCACATATGAAATTCATATGACCGTGGAGTAATATATTGCCGGCATAGGTCACATATTATATGGATTGATAAAATATTGAAGTTAAATGTTTTATTATTAAATTAATGCAACATAATGCTATATTGCAAGATGGTACTCAATACAAGTGTGTCTCAAAAAAATATTTCACATGTTATAACTATATCATTTTGATATATTCATAAGAGCTATAATTATCACATGTGAAATAAATTGCTTAAGAAATATAAAATTTACATGCAAAAAAATTTATTTGAGAAAATTTCTATATGAAAAAAGTCACCTTTCGGAAAACGTGTCACAAAACCTCTATAGGTGAGTGGTGTCGCGCAAGGCATGTTATATGAAAAAAATTTCACATATGAAATTCATATGACCGTGGAGTAATATATTGCCGGCATAGGTCACATATTATATGGATTGATAAAATATTAAAGCTAAAGGTTTTATTATTAAATCAATGCAACGTAATGCTATATTGCAAGATGATACTCAACACAAGTGTATCTCAAAAAAAAATGTTTCACATGTTGAAACTATATCATTTTGATATATTCATAAGAGCTATAATTATCACATGTGAAATAAATTGCTTAAGAAATACAAAATTAACATGTGAAAAAAATTTCATTTGAGAAAAAGTTTCATATGAAAAAAAGTCACCTTTCGGAAAACGTGTCACAAAACCTCTATAGGTGAGTGGTGTCGCGCAAGGCATGATATATGAAAAAAATTTCACATATGAAATTCATATGACCGTGGAGTAATATATTGCCGGCATAGGTTACATATTATATGGATTGATAAAATATTGAAGTTAAATGTTTTATTATTAAATTAATGCAACATAAAGCTATATTGGAAGATGGTAATCAATACAAGTGTGTCTCAAAAAAAATGTTTTCCATGTTATAACTATATCATTTTGATATATTCATAAGAGCTATAATTATCACATGTGAAATTAATTGCTTAAGAAATATAAAATTAACATGTGAAAAAAATTTCATTTGAGAAAAAGTTTCATATGAAAAAAAGTCACCTTTCGGAAAACGTGTCACAAAACCTCTATAGGTGAGTGGTGTCGCGCAAGGCATGTTATATGAAAAAATTTCACATATGAAATTCATATGACCGTGGAGTAATATATTGCCGGCATAGGTTACATATTATATGGATTGATAAAATATTGAAGTTAAATGTTTTATTATTAAATTAATGCAACATAATGCTATATTGCAAGATGATACTCAATACAAGTGTATCTCAAAAAAAATGTTTCACATGTTGAAACTATATCATTTTGATATATTCATAAGAGCTATAATTATCACATGTGAAATAAATTGCTTAAGAAATATAAAATTTACATGTGAAAAAAATTTCATTTGAGAAAATTTCATATGAAAAAAAGTCACCTTTCGGAAAACGTGTCACAAAACCTCTATAGGTGAGTGGTGTCGCGCAAGGCATGTTATATGAAAAAAATTTCACATATGAAATTCATATGACCGTGGAGTAATATATTGCCGGCATAGGTTACATATTATATGGATTGATAAAATATTGAAGTTAAATGTTTTATTATTAAATTAATGCAACATAATGCTATATTGCAAGATGGTACTCAATACAAGTGTGTCTCAAAAAAATATTTCACATGTTAAAACTATATCATTTTGATATATTCATAAGAGCTATAATTATCACATGTGAAATAAATTGCTTAAGAAATATAAAATTAACATGTGAAAAAAATTTCATTTGAGAAAAAGTTTCTATATGAAAAAAAGTCACCTTTCGGAAAACGTGTCACAAAACCTCTATAGGTGAGTGGTGTCGCGCAAGGCATGTTATATGAAAAAAATTTCACATATGAAATTCATATGACCGTGGAGTAATATATTGCCGGCATAGGTCACATATTATATGGATTGATAAAATATTGAAGTTAAATGTTTTATTATTAAATTAATGCAACATAATGCTATATTGCAAGATGGTACTCAATACAAGTGTGTCTCAAAAAAAATATTTCACATGTTATAACTACATCATTTTGATATATTCATAAGAGCTATAATTATCACATGTGAAATAAATTGCTTAAGAAATATAAAATTAACATGTGAAAAAAATTTCATTTGAGAAAAAGTTTCTATATGAAAAAAAGTCACCTTTCGGAAAACGTGTCACAAAACCTCTATAGGTGAGTGGTGTCGCGCAAGGCATGTTATATGAAAAAAATTTCACATATGAAATTCATATGACCGTGGAGTAATATATTGCCGGCATAGGTCACATATTATATGGATTGATAAAATATTAAAGCTAAAGGTTTTATTATTAAATCAATGCAACGTAATGCTATATTGCAAGATGATACTCAACACAAGTGTATCTCAAAAAAAAATGTTTCACATGTTGAAACTATATCATTTTGATATATTCATAAGAGCTATAATTATCACATGTGAAATAAATTGCTTAAGAAATACAAAATTAACATGTGAAAAAAATTTCATTTGAGAAAAAGTTTCATATGAAAAAAAGTCACCTTTCGGAAAACGTGTCACAAAACCTCTATAGGTGAGTGGTGTCGCGCAAGGCATGATATATGAAAAAAATTTCACATATGAAATTCATATGACCGTGGAGTAATATATTGCCGGCATAGGTTACATATTATATGGATTGATAAAATATTGAAGTTAAATGTTTATACCCGCTACCCATAGGGTAGAAGGGTATTATGACTTAGTGCCAACAGAAAATGTATGTAACAGGCAGAAGGAGGCATCTCCGACCCCATAAAGTATATATATTCTTGATCAGCGTCAACAGCCGAGATGATATAGCCATGTCCGTCTGTCCGTCTGTCTGTCCGTATGAACACCTGGATCTCAAGACTATAAGACATAGAGACACCAAATTTGGCAAAAAGTTTCCTTCATACCCTACGCAGATCAAGTTTATTTCAAAAGTTGGATCCCACGCCCCCTTCGCCCACAATAAGCATTAATCTAGAAAAAGTAAGTTTTTTTTTTATTAAATCGCGTATAACTCCAAAATTCTTAGCGTAATGATTGTATTTGGTAACCCATTTCGCTTGACACTCTTAAAACCCTGTATTTTGTACAATCGGATAAGTAGAACAAAAGTTATTCGTGAAACATTTATCAAAAGTGCCCAGTGATTGGACGTATTAAGGTGTGAATACCTAGAGATATAAATGGTGACAGTATCGTGTAGGTCTTACGCAGACAAATTGTTTTAGATTTTTGCCACGCCCCTTTCCGCCCCCAAAAACTGTAAAAGCCGTAATAATAGACCTAGAGCATTGAATTTTGGTATGCATAATAATAAAATCTCAAATCCTGTGATTTGGTTAGTCAGGAAAAACAAGGAAGTTATTAATGAATAATTTTATATGCAAAATTCACTTGCAGCTGCTCGCGCTTTGTGTAGTTACAGTGTGACCTGACGGTGTTTGGATTTTTAACCGTTATTTTCAAAATACAACAAAACACAAAATCAAAGAATTGTAAAAACCAAAATTTTTTTTTCTCTCGAAATGGGTGCGGGATCATACGGTCGACACTCTCGACTGTAGCTTTCTCACTTGTTTATCCACACAAGTGACCGTGTACATTCCATTGGTCCATCCAAAGTAGTAGGTTGATGTGCGATTTCCCTTCAAATCCAGCAAAAAAGTGGTCCAAACACTTTGTTTGCTTCCTCATCATATCCAAACACATTTATGCTGATGAGTGGGTTCCGTCTTGTGAACTCATTCATTTTGCTAAGCTCCATTGGAAACGATAGTCCTCTGAATCCACCTGTAGTTGTTGTCCACTTGAAATGTGAACATTGAATTAGCTGGAGCATCGCTGTATTCTAGTTGGCTTAAGGGCGAATAGCCCACTTGAACAAACACAATTCTCACGGAAGAGCTCGTTGTGTTTAAGCTTCAACGGAATTTAAAAACCCTTGGATCAATAGAGTTTAGCTCCACTCTGATAACGATACTCCACCACTATCCTTTCCTGAAACTCACATTATTTTTATCATCTCAACATTCATGATTCCATGAATTGGAATACACAAACCAGTGACTTTTGCTCTGGAACGATTTACCTCTATTTGGGAATCTCTTTCACAGCTTACTCACAAACAACTCAAATAATTTGATAGAGTATACCCTTTTTAGAACACACTCCAGCTATAAATTCATAAATCTTACCTCCCTCATTAATAAAAATGAAGGATACGTCCCTTGTATCCATCACAATCTTCACCTTCCATCCACCGGTCGGTCAAATTTATCAACTCGGTGCGCTGGTCCATCAATTGCAGAAATACTCTGGGGTACAACACTCCATTGATGTTGTTGAAGTTGTTGGTGTTGTTGGTGTTGTTGAAGTTGCTATGTTGTTTGAATTCATATTGGTGTTTTGTTGTTGATACGTTGCTGATGTGGGTGTTGTTGGTGTTGTTGTTATGATGTTGTTGTTGGTTTGGATGTTATGTTGTTGTTGATGATTGTTGTTGTTGTTGTTGTTGTTGTTGTTGTTGTTGTTGTTGTTGTTGTGTTGTTGTTGTTGAGTTGTTAATTTTTACACAAATTTTTACACAAAATATTTTAAATTTAAATTGTTTAAACAATTTTCAAATTTTGGGAAACTAGGACGGTTTGCTTCGAATGACGAATTAGAAGTGATTTCTAAAAACTATCAGCATACATCTGATCTTTTCAGAAATGTTTTCACTCTTCCATGGTCAAGTGACCACATCACAATTTAACATACATAGATTTTGTTTATTTATTATTTTTCGAGTCATTACTTCAATGTTGGGCGCTTATACACATTCCGACGATCGTGGACTTATCTTCCCTCTCGCTCACCTAATTTCCTTGCGTCCCTGTTGCAATATGACACCAACATTACAATATGTTTATCGTCCTCTCCTCTTTTAGAGTTCTGACTGTCGCTATCGATCACAAGGCAAATTCAAGAAAAACCGTTATTTTACTGGGGATTGGGATTGGGAATGTAAACGAAAATTGTTCACACGATCGCAGGTGGTGTCAACTTATTCGAGGTCACCGTCCCCAGTTATTCGATGAGCTGCATGTTGCGTTCGAACGACTGCACGTGTCAAAGGCCCGCCCCCCGTTTTCGGTGTATGCCTGTTGCGTTCGAACGACTGCACGTGTCAAAGGCCCGCCCCCTGCCTGTTCGTTCAATCATGCTGTGGCGAAAATCACCAACCCTTTGCCCTCCTCGCGCAACCCAACTGTCACACTCAATCGATTCCGCTGTTCACTGTCGAAGTCACCACGCCGGTCGCCGGTCGCCCACCTTTTCGGTGTCAATGTCCTATACACTTGACTTATCCTAAAATCAAACAGATCCAACACTCCAATCCCCACAACCTATCACACCACACTCACCCCCCAATATCTAATTTATTTGTTTATTTATTTACCTAACCCTTTGATCACCACGATCCCTAAACACCCACACTACTTTTTACCCTCACAAATCTCTTAATACCACTTGACATATTTTTTGATAGCTAAACCCTAAATTATCATCTTAATTACCCCATTAATGTCACTTGCGCTCATACTCAGGTTAACATACTACTCAGAGTTTATATAGTATGCAAATGATACAGGCACATCTTATTAATAATTTGTGAGTTATCACTTACATCTATATTTGAAGGATCCAGTATACATTCAAAATCTGCATAGACGGTGAATGGAATCTTCAGCTGCCGGTGGTGATTTTTAAAGAACACCTCTGTCTGGTGGGGGTTAGGTGGCTCCGTAACAGTTCGACTGCATATTTCTCCATGTCGATTGGCCCTCTCTTCACTCGTTGAATATCGCAAGCATTGGTTACAGAATCAACGCGTTGGATGGTCCCTACCCAATTGTGATGAGAGCAGACTGAAATTATAAAGAATTCGATCTATGTTATTTAAATACTATTTTTATTTTATTACTTGTACCTATGCAGATATATTTTTATATTATATTTTTTATCCACACATAGTGTCCGTGTACATTTCCATTTGGTCCATCCAATAGTAGTAGGTTGATGTGTGATTTCCCTTCAAATCCAGCACAATAAAGTGGTCCAAACACTTTGTTTGCTTCCTCATCATATCCAAATACATTTATACTGATGTGTGGGTTCCGTTTTGTAAACTCATTCATTTTGCTAAGTTCCATTGGAAACGAGAGTTCTCTGAAGTCCACCTTGTAGTTGTTATCCATTTGAATTATTTGTGAAGCTATGTTGACATTGTAGCTGGAGCATCGCTGTGCATTTCTAGTTGGCTTAAGAGCTGATATTATTGCCCACTTGAAGCAGAACACATCATTGTTCTGCACGTTGATAAGAGCTCGTTTGTGACGAATTCAATGGAATTTTAAAATGCTGTGATCCTCTAATGGGATCACATTGAAGCATGTTTAACTCCATTCTGATGAGACGAGTCATCGTCCATCCACTATCCTTTTCCTGGAACTCACTCATTTTATTTTTCATTGCATCTGCATGCATTTCATAGAGTTGCATGAAATTGGAATACATCGAAACCAGTGACATTTTGCTCTGGAACGATTTCACCTCTATTTGAGAATCATGCTCTTTCAGCAGCATGTACTCAGCAAACAACTCAAAATTAACTTTTGATGATGTATGTGAGCTCATTACCCTTTCTAAATGAGGAATCAGTGCTACTCCAGCTTCATTAATGAATTTATCGGGAATCCTTACTGCAGCTCCCTCGTTATTATATTGGACGTTGATGTGCTAACGAACAGCACCATCAAGTGGCCCAACGACACCAAGCAAGGGCTTGTTACCGCGCGGGCCGTAGGGGCGCACCACGTAGCTTGTGGCAACGGACAATCGCGAACATAAAGTAAAAATATATTTTAATTAATTTTAAAGTTACATAATTACACACTAGACAGATGACTTAATATCAAATTTCTAAGAGTGGAAGACGAAGAAACATTATTTATTATAGAATAGTACTCGTTATAGTTAGAACATAAAATACGGAAAGGATTATGTAAGGCATAGTTTTCACTACAAAGTGGAAGGGAAAGAGGTAAAAAGTTCCTTGTATTCCTGATCGGAACCTTAAAATTAATTTTGCTAATCAGTTCCGATGAATCGATCTAACCATTAATGAGCTTATGCAAAAAAATAACACGAAGCATGGTTCTACGATCAGAAAGTGAAGGAAGATTGATAAGTAAAAGTCTACTATGATAGGAAGGTAAAGGAGTATTAGCACTCCAATTAAGACCCCGAAGGGCAAACAAAAGAAATTGTTTTTGTACAGACTCTATTCTTTCCTTATATTGGGGACACCAAATACAAGAGCCATATTCAAGAATAGGTCGAACAAGAGAAGTATAAAGAGTTTTAGTGATGTAGGGATCATTAAATTCTTTCGACCAACGCTTAATGAAACCAAGGACACTTATTGCACGATTAGTTATATCCAAGATGTGCTTGTCAAATTTAAGTTTGGGATCGAGCAGAATACCTAGATCTTTAACAGACTCAATGCGCTCAAGAGGTTTTGCATGTAGGAAATAAGTATTGTTAAAAGGCAAACGCCTGTAAAAAGACATTACGTTACATTTATTGCAATTAAGATTTAACAGGTTTATTTGACACCAAGATTGGAAACTATCAAGGTCAGCTTGCAGCATTTGACCAGATTGACAATCAACTGACGTTAAACAAAGCTTGACATCATCGGCATACATTAACACACGAGAAAATTTAATAACGGATGGAAGATCATTAATAAACAATGTAAATAACAAAGGGCCCAGGTGACTCCCTTGAGGTACACCGGAAGTGACCTTAACAGACTTGGAGACTAAGCCGTTAAAATACACTTTCTGTGTTCTAAGATTTAAATAGCTAGATATCCAGATAATTAAGTTATTTGGAAATCCCAAGAGGTAAAGCTTATGTAGTAATAGTGAGTGATTAACTGAGTCAAAAGCTTTACTGAAATCAGTATAAATTACGTCCGTTTGCATTTTGTTTTGGAAACCATCAATTACCAAAGAAGTAAACTCCAGTAAGTTAGTGGTAGTAGATCTATATTTCATAAACCCATGCTGGCATGGTGATATAATAGATCGACAATAATGTTGTAACTGTGAGGTTATTAATTTCTCAAACAGTTTCGGAATAGCAGACAATTTTGATATTCCTCTATAATTCTCGGCATTCGATTTGTTTCCTTTTTTATGGAGAGGAATAATAAAAGATTCCTTCCAATAGTTTGGAAAAGAACATAACTCCATTGACAAATTAAAAAGAATATATAAAGGAATTAATAAAGCCTCAGCACAATGCCTAAGCACACATGCTGGAACTCCATCTGGCCCTGGTGAAAATACAGGCTTTAGAATCTTTAAATTATTTAATAGTGAACTTTTAGTAATTAATGGTTTAAAAAGGCAATGTGCGTCATTTATCTGATACGGATAAGGCAAAACCAATCGATCGTTTTGAGATCTATATGTAGTTTGAAAAAAATCAGCAAATAAATCAGCAATAGACTGATTAGTTTCCGCTGTATTCTTTTCAAAAAAAAACAGTCGATGGAAGAGTTGATGAACCACGCTTCATATTAACAAAGTTATAGAATCTCCTCGGATCACTGCGAAACCGCCGTCCACAATTTACGAGGTAGTCATTGTAATACTGCGTATTAAGAACAATAAAATTTGATCGTGCAATCGAATAACAAGAGAAGTTAAAGGAAGTGTTAGATTCCTTAAACTTCTTGTAATTTCTCGACATTTTATTTTTAAGGTATGTCAATTCCCGTGTAAACCAAACAGGCTTTTTAGACCTATTTGGTTTACGTAACGGGACGCATATGTCGAATGAAGAGTTTAATGCAGTATAAAACAGTTCAGTTGCACTATCAATGTCCCTACACTCGCAAAGAGGAGACCAGTCAGTGTTCGACAGGATCCGAGAGAGTTCATTGAAATCTGTGTTACGAAAATGACGCACGTGTTGCAATCTCGTAGTAGAGTATGCTACACGGGTCTCTAAGTTCATCAACACTTCTAAAGTAGGATAATAAACATATATTGAAGGATACGTCCCTTGTATCCATCAATTGCATTATATTTATGCAACTCGGTGCGAACATGGTGGTGCCATTGGATATTTACAGGCAAATATTGTTGGCATGGGTGACAAAACACTCTATTCATGTTGTTGGTGTTGTTGAAGTTGTTGGTGTTGTTGAAGTTGGTAATGTTGTTTGAATGCATGATGTTGTTGTTGTTGTTGTTTTTGATGACGTTGGTGATGATATGGGTGTTGTTGGCGTTGATGTTGATGGTTTTGTTGTTGTTGATGTTGTTGTTGATAATGTTGTTGTTGTTGTTGATGTTGTTGTTGATGTCGTTGTTTGTTTTACACAAAATTTTAACACAAAATATTTTAAAAATTTTTGAATTTCTTTAAAAAATTTTCAAATCTTGGAAAAATAGGACGGTTTGCTTCGAATGACGAATTAGAAGTGATTTCTAGTTCAGCTTACATCTGAACTTTTTAGAATTTTTCACTCTTTCATGGTCAAGTGGACCAGCATCACAATGTAACATACATACATACATAGAATGTTGTTTATTTATTATTTTCGAATCATGTGACCTTTCAATGTTGGGCGCTTATACACATTCGGACGATCGTGGATGCATCTTCCCTCTCGCTCACTTAATTTTCCTTGCGTCCCTGTTGCGATACATGACACCAACATTACAATATGTTTATCGTCCTCTCCTCTTTTAGTGTGCTGACTGTGGCTATCGATCACAAGGCAAATTCAAGTAAAACCGTTATTTTACTGGGGATTGGGATTGGGATATGAAAATGAAAATTGTTGACACTATCGCAGGTGGTGTCAACTTATTCGAGGTCACCGCCCCCAGTTATTCGATGAGCTGCATGTTGCGTTCGAACGACTGCACGTGTCAAAGGCCCGCCCCCCTCGTTTTTCGGTGTGATGCCTGTTGCGTTCAAACGACTGCACGTGTCAAAGGCCCGCCCCCTGCCTGTTGCGTTCGAATTGCGTTCGAATTGCGTTCGAATGCGTGCTGGTGGCGAAAATCACCAACCCTCCTGCCAGCTGCGCTCACGCAACCCAGATCTGTCAACACATTCAATCGATTCCGGCTGTTGCAGCTGTCAAAGGTTGCCGATCGCCGGTCGCCGCACCAGTTTTCGGTGTCATATGTCCTCATACACTTGACTTATCCTAAAATCAAACAAGATCCAACACTCCAATCCCTACAACCTATCACACCACACTCACCCCCCAATAGCCTAATTTATTTGTTTATTTATTTACCTAACCCTTTGATCACCACGATCCCTAAAAACCCACACTACTTTTTGACCCTCATCAAATCTCTTAATTACCCCATTAATGTCACTTGCGCTCAGAATCGGGAAAACATACTACTTACGGTCGAGCACTCTCGACTGTAGCTTTGTTACTTGTTTTTATTTTGTAATACTAGAAATAGATGTGTACTGTGAGCCAATTTGGAAATGGCAACACTTGCGGGGCTGGGCTGTTACAGTTTGCGCAGGCTACAACAACGCTGGTCCAGCGATATCTTTACCACGCATACTTTTAAAGTTTTAAAAGAATTTTGCATTCTGTTCAATGTTGCATTCACTCAATGTTCTCAATGTTCTGAATGTTAACTTAGCGTTTGCTTTTTGAACTATCGATAATTTTGACTAACATTTCGAATATCATTATCAATGTGGCAGATATTAATATTAGCGTTGCTGTCTACGAATGGTTAACCCTTTTCTATCTGATGCGAATATGTGATTTCGTTTTGTTTTGGTTATAAAACCAACGTATTAAAGTTTATCTCTAATACTCTTGATTGGCATCTTTTTCATCAGCTCCATTGTTATCCCTCTATTTCCGTATTTTAATTCAAAATTAAAAAGATTTTTGAGATTGTTTTTATTTTAATACGCGAAATTATTGAAAATTTGTTCAATCGGAGACTTTATGCTGTAAATAGCTGGTTAATTTCCTTTGTAGTTATACCCTGTAAAGCCATTTCCTTTTATGTCATTCAAAACGCAAAGACTTGTGTTGCAATTGAATGAGTAGACTTTATTTTTATTTTGTAATATTTGAAATAGATGTGTATTGTCAGCCAATTTTGAAATGGAAAAACTTGCGGGGATGGGCTGCTACAGTTCGAGTCAGCCCGGAAACTTGCGCTTGCACGGAAGTGTAAGCCATCTTTTAGCATCTGAAGAGCTTTTCGGCTACCGCCGCTGCCTCCTCCGCCGCCTCCTCCACCACGCTGGTCCAGAGAAATCTTCACCACGCAGTCTTTTAAAGATTTAAAAGAATTTTGTATTCAGTTCAATGTTGCATTCACTCAATGTTCTCAATGTTGTCAATGTTCACTTAGCGTTTGCTTTTTGAACTATCGATAATTTTGACTAACATTTCGAATATCATTGTCAATGTGGCAGATATTTAGTAGTAGGGTTGCGGTCTACGAATGGTTTACCCTTTTCTAATATATGCCAATATGTGATTTCGTTTTGTTTTGATTAGAAAACGAATGTCTCTAATACTCTTGATTGGCATTTCTTTCATCAGTTCCATTGCTATCCGTCTATTCCCGTAATTTAAAAGAAATTTAATTCAAAATCATACGGATTATTGTGTTTGTTTTATTTTAATACGCGCAATTATTAAATATTTGTTCAATCGGAGTCTTTATGCTGTAAATAGCTGGTTAATTGCCTTTGTAGTTATACCCTGTAAAGCCATTTCCTTTTATGTCCTTCACAACGCAAAGACTTGTGTTTGTAATTGAATAAGTAGCCTTTAAACCAGTCTAATATTATTTTTTTATTTTTATTTTGTAATATTTGAAATAGTTTTGTATTGTGCGCCAATTTGGAAATGGCAAATGTTTGCGTCAGCCTAGAAACTTGCACTTGCACGCTTCTCCACCGCCGCCTCCCCCACAACGCTGGTCCAGCGATATCTTCAGCGATATCTTCAGCGCAGTCTATTAAAGTTTTAAAAGAATTTTGTATCCTGCTCAATGTTGCATTTACTCAATGTTCTCAATGTTCACTTAGCGTTTTCTTTTTGAAGTATCGATCATTTTGACTGACATTTCGAATGTCATTGTCAATGTGTCAGATATTTAGTAATAGGGTTGCGGTCTACAAATAGTTTACCCTTTTCTAATAGATGCCAATATGTGATTATCAAATATTTGTTCAATCGGAGACTTTATGCTGTAAATAGCTGGTTAATTGCCTTTGTAGTTATACCCTGTAAAGCCATATCCTTTTATGTCCTTCACAACGCAAAGACTTGTCTTTGTAATTGAATAAGTAGCCTTTAAACCAGTCTTTTCTTATTTTATTTATTTTTATTTTGCAATATTAGAAATAGATGTGTGTTGAGAGCCAATTTGGAAATGGCAACACTTGCGGGGATGGGCTGGTACAGTTCGAGTCAGCCCAGAAACTTGCGCTTGCACGGAAGTGTAAGCCATCTTTTAGCATCTGAAGAGCTTTTCGGCTACCGCCGCTGCCTCCTCCGCCGCCTTCTCCACCACGCTGGTCCAGAGAAATCTTCACCACGCAGTCTTTTAAAGATTTAAAAGAATTTTGTATTCAGTTCAATGTTGCATTCCCTCAATGTTCTCAATGTTGTCAATGTTCACTTAGCCTTTGCTTTTTGAACTATCGATAATTTTGACTGACAGTTTTAATGTCATTGTCAATTTGTCAGATATTTAGTAGTAGGGTTGCGGTCTACGAATGGTTTACCCTTTTCTAATAGATGCCAATATGTGTAGCCTTTAATTCAGTCTAATATTATTTTTTTTATTTTTATTTTGTAATATTTGAAATAGTTGTTTATGGTGAGCCAATTTGGAAATTGCAAAACTTGAGGGGCTGGGCTGCTATAGTTTGAGTCAGCCCAGAAATTAGCTCATGCACGGAAGTGTAAGGCATCTTTATGCGTCTGAAGAGCTTTTCGGCTACAGCCGCCGCTTCCCCCACCACGCTGGTCAAGCGATATCTTCACCACGCATACTTTTAAAGTTTTAAAAGACTTTTTCATTCTGTTCAATGTTGCATTCACTCAATGTTCTCAATGTTGTCAATGTTCACCTAGCGTTTGTTTTTTGAACTATTTTTTTTTAATTTTGACTGACATTTCGAATGTCATTGTCAATTTGTCAGATATTTAGTAGTAGGATTGCGGTCTACGAATGGTCTACCCTTTTCTAATAGATGCCAATATGTGATTTCGATATGTTTTGATTACAAAACTAATGTATTATAGTTTATCTCTAATACTCTAGATTGGCATCTCTTTCATCAGTTCCATTGCTATCCCTCTATTCCCTTATTTTAAAAGAAATTGAATTCAAAATCAAATGGATTTTTGGGTTTGTTTTTATTTTAATACGCGAAATTATTAAAAATTTGTTCAATCGGAGACTTTATGCTGTAAATAGCTGGTTAATTGCCTTTGTAGTTATACTCTGTAAAGCCATTTCCCTTTATGTCCTTCACAACGCAAAGACTTGTGTTTGCAATTGAATGAGTTCCCTTTGAGCCAGTCTTATCTTATTTTATTTATTTTTATTTTGTAATATTAGAAATGGATGTGTACTGTGAGCCAATTTGGAAATGGCAACACTTGCGGGGCTGGGCTGTTACAGTTTGCGTCAGCCTACAACAACGCTGGTCCATCGATATTTTCACCACGCAATCTATTAATGTTTTAACAGAATTATGTATTGTTTTCAATGTTGCATTTACTCAAAGTTCTCAATGTTCTCAATGTTCACTTAGCGATTGCTTTTGAACTATCGATAATTTTGACTAACATTTCGAATATTATTGTCAATGTGGCAGATATTTAGTAGTAGGGTTGCGGTCTACGATTGGTTAACCCTATTCATTGTAAAGCCATTTCCTTTTATGTCCTTCACAACGAAAAGAATTGTGTTGCAATTGAATGAGTAAACTTTCAACCAGTCCAACATTATTTTTTTTATTTTTATTTTGTAATATTTGAAATAGTTTTGTATTGTGAGCCACATTTGGAAATGGCAAAACTGCTACAGTTTGCGTCAGCCTAGAAACTTGCGCTTGCACGCTTCTCCACCGCCGCCTCGCCCACAACGCTGGTCCAGCGATATCTGCGTGGTGAAGATATCGCTGGACCAGCGTTGTGTCTATTAAAGTTTTAAAAGAATTTTGTTCTCTATTCAATGTTGCAATTAGTATGTTTACCTGAGTTTGGGCACAAGTGACATTAATGGGGTAATTAAGATGATAATTTATGGGTTTAGCTGTAAAAAAATATGTGAAGTGGTAATTAAGAGATTTGATGAGGGTCAAAAAGTAGTGTGGGTGTTTAGGGATCGTGGTGATCAAAGGGTTAGGTAAATAAATAAACAAATAAATTAGACTATTGGGGGGTGAGTGTGGTGTGATAGGTTGTGGGGATTGGAGTGTTGGATCTTGTTTGATTTTAGGATAAGTCAAGTGTATGAGGACATATGACACCGAAAACTGGTGCGGCGACCGGCGAACGGTGACCTTCGAGCGCAGGTGGCAAGAGGGTTGGTGTTTTTTGCCACCAGCATGCATTCGAACGCAATTCGAACGCAACAGGCAGGGGGCGGGCCTTTGACACGTGCAGTCGTTCGAACGCAACATGCAGCTCATCGAATAACTGGGGACGGTGACCTCGAATAAGTTGACACCACCTGAGATCGTGTCAACAATTTTCATTTACATATCCCAATCCCAATCCCCAGTAAAATAACGGTTTTTCTTGATTTTTCCTTGTGATCGATAGCGACAGTCAGCACACTAAAAGAGGAGAGGACGATAAACATATTGTAATGTTGGTGTCATATAAAGCAACAGGGACGCAAGGAAAATTAAGTGAGCGAGAGGGAAGATAAGTCCACGATCGTCGGAATGTGTATAAGCGCCCAACATTGAAAGGTCACATGACTCGAAAAATAATAAATAAACAAAATGCTATGTATGTTAAATTGTGATGCTGGTCCACTTGACCATGGAAGAGTGAAAACAATTTCTGAAAAGATCAGATGTATGCTGATAGTTTTTAAAAAACACTTCTAATTCGTCACTCGAAGCAAACTGTCCTAGTTTCCCAAAATTTGAGAATTGTTTAAACAAATTTAAAAATTTGAAAATATTTTGTGTAAAAATTTGTGTAAAAATTTGTGTAAAAATTTGTGTAAAACAAACAAAAAAAAAAACAACAATATCAACAACAACATCAACAACAATATCAACAACAACAACAACAACATCATCAACAACAACATCAACATCAAAACCAACAACAACATCATCAACAACAACACCAACAACACCCACATCAGCAACGTCATCATCAACAACAACAACAACAACATCATGAATTCAAACAACATTAGCAACTTCAACAACACCAACAACACCAACAACTTCAACAACATCAATGGAGTGTTTTGTCACCCATGCCAGCAGTATTTACCTGCAAATATGCAATGGCACCACCATGTTCGCACCGAGTTGCATAAATATAATGCAATCCGACCGGTGGATGGACAGGTGAAGCAAATTGTTGATGGATACAAGGGACGTATCCTTCAATATATGTTTATTAATGAGGGAGCTGCTGTAAGAATTCCGGATGAATTCCTTAATGAAGCTAGAGTAGCACTGATTCCTCATTTAGAAAGGGTAATGAGCTCACATACAACATCAAAAGTTATTTTCGAGCTGTTTGCTGAGTACATGCTGCTGAAAGAGCATGATTCTCAAATAGAGGTAAAATCGTTCCAGAGCAAAATGTCACTGGTTTCGATGTATTCCAATTTCATGGAACTCTATAAAATGCATGCAGATGCAATGAAAACTAAAATGAGTGAGTTTCAGGAAAAGGATAGTGGATGACTCATCTCATCAGAGTGGAGCTAAACATGCTTCAATGTGATCCCATTAGAGGATCACAACATTTTAAAATTCCGTTGAAGCAACTAGAAATGCACAGCGATGCTCCAGCTACAATGTCAACATAGCTTCACAAATAATTCAAGTGGACAACAACTACAAGGTGGACTTCAGAGGACTATCGTTTCCAATGGAACTTAGCAAAATGAATGAGTTCACAAGACGGAAGCCACACATCAGCATAAATGTGTTTGGATATGATCTGGAAGCAAACAAAGTGTTTGGACCACTTTATTGTGCTGGATTTGAAGGGAAATCACACATCAACCTACTACTATTGGATGGACCAAATGGAAATGTACACGGTCACTATGTGTGGATAAAAAATATATCTGCGTAAGTACAAGTAATAAAATAAAAGTAATATTTAAATAACATAGATCGAATTCTTTATAATTTCAGACTGCTCTCATCACAATTGGGTAGGGAGCAACCAAAGCGTTGGTTCTGCAACCATTCTGCAACTATTCGACGAGTGAAGAGAGAGCCAGTCGACATGAAGAAATATGCAGTCGAACTGTTACGGAGCCACCTAAGCCCCACCAGACAGAGGTGTTCTTTAAAAATCACCACCGGCAGCTGAAGATTCCATTCACCGTGTATGCAGATTTTGAATGCATACTGGATTCTTCTAATATAGATGTAAGTGATAATTCACAAATTATTAATAAGCATGTGCCTGTAGCATTTGCATACTATATAAAGTGTGCATTTGATACAGCACTAGATAAGTTTGTTTTAAGAACGGGCGGGGATGTAAGCCGCACTTTCATTGAAAGTCTAACGTCCGATTTGTCCGAATTGTATCAGAGCCACATGAAGAATGTGGTACCCATCCAAATGAGTCCACAGGATTCATATAATTTCGATGAGGCCATTAATTGTCATATTTGCAAGGGTAGTTTGGGTAATGACAGAGTGAGAGATCACTGTCATTTTACTGGCACATACCGAGGTGCAGCACGTAATTCGTGCAACCTCAACCATAGGAAAGGAAATTTTATCCCCGTGCTCTTTCACAATTTGTCAAAATATAATACACATTTGTTTGTGAAAGAGCTCGGGGAGATTAAGGGGGATATTAAAGTAATTCCTTTGAACAAGGAATTATATATTACTATTTCAAAATTTGTGCCAGTAGAAGACGATACCCTAGAAATTAGATTTTTGGACTCTTTAAGATTTATGCCCTCTAAGCACACTTGCAGCAAATTTAAGTGAGAACAATTGTAATATTCTCAAAACACAATACCCAAACAAATCTGATTTTGCCCTTCTTCGTAAGAAAGGAGTATTCCCTTATGCATATTTAGATTCAGCTCAAAAGTTGGAAGAAACTTGTCTCCCACCAAGGAGTGAGTTCTACAGCAATATGACAGAGTCAATATGTTCTGAGGAAGATTACAACCATGCATGCTCAGTGTGGAATAACTTCAAGTGTCAAACTCTTAAAGACTACTTGGAGTTATATTTGAAAACTGATGTTTTATTGTTAACAGACGTTTTCGAAAACTTTAGGGAACTTTGTTTAAGCGTTCATCAACTCGATCCTGCTCATTATTACACAACCCCAGGGTTGTCATGGGATGCGATGTTGAAAACAATGGAGATCTGCCTTGAATTACTCACAGATATCGATATGATAAGATATATTCAGTGTGGAATTCGAGGTGGATTAGTTCAATGTAGTCATAGACACACCAAAGCAAACTACAAATACCTTAAAGATTTTGATTCTACAAGAGAATCGGAATATTTAATGTATGTGGATGCAAATAACCTTTATGGTTGGGCCATGTCTGAACCTCTACCTTACGGTAAATTCAAATGGTTAGAGCGGGCAGAAGTGCAATCATTTGACATTGATGATATATCTGATAACAGTGAGTATGGATATATTCTTGAGGTTGACTTGGAATATCCATACTCACTCACTGTTTTCAATGTTGCATTTACTCAAAGTTCTCAATGTTCTCAATGTTCTCAATGTTCACTTACCGATTGCTTTTGAACTATCGATAATTTTGACTAACATTTCGAATATTATTGTCAATGTGGCAGATATTTAGTAGTAGGGTTGCGGTCTACGAATGGTTAACCCTTTTCTATCAGATGCGAATATGTGATTTCGTTTTGTTTTGGTTATAAAACCAATATATTAAAGTTTATCACTAATACTCTTGATTGCCATCTCTTTCATCAGCTCCATTGCTATCCCTTTAATCCCGTATTTTAATTCAAAATTAAAAGGATTTTTGGGTTTGTTTTCATTTTAATACGCGAAATTATTAAAAATTTGTTCAATCGGAGATTTTATGCTGTTAATAGCTGGTTAATTTCCTTTGTAGTTATACATTGTAAAGCCATTTCCTTTTATGTCCTTCACAACGCAAAGAATTGTGTTGCAATTGAATGAGTAAACTTTCAACCAGTCCAACATTATTTTTTTTATTTTTATTTTGTAATATTTGAAATAGTTTTGTATTGTGAGCCAAATTTGGAAATGGCAAAACTGCTACAGTTTGCGTCAGCCTAGAAACTTGAGCTTGCACGCTTCTCCACCGCCGCCTCCCCCACAACGCTGGTCCAGCGATATATTCACCACGCAGTCTATTAAAGTTTTAAAAGAATTTTGTTCTCTATTCAATGTTGCAATTAGTATGTTTACCTGAGTTTGGGCACAAGTGACATTAATGGGGTAATTAAGATGATAATTTATGGGTTTAGCTGTAAAAATATATGTGAAGTGAAATTGTTAAATAATGCTGTCTATGGTAAAACCATGGAAAACAGCGAAAAGAGGGTAGACATTCGGATTGTTACAGAATGGAATTCTCCAGACGTAGGTCCACAAGGTGGGCGCCCTAGATTGTGTGCCAGAGACTTGATATCCAGGTCATTTCATAGTGCAACAAAGTTTAATGAGACTATGTTTGCAATTCAGATGAAAAGATTACACAACATTTGTGATAAGCCAATATATTTAGGCTTTGCAGTGTTGGAGTTATCTAAAATCAAAATGTATGATTTTCATTATGATTATATGAAACCTAAATTTAACAAAGCACTTAAATTAAATTAAATGGACACTGATTCGTTTATATACTCTATAAAAACGAACGACTTCTATGAAGAAATTCGTGATGATGTCGAATTGAAATTTGATACATATGAGTATTCAAATGAATTGGCTACATTATACAATTTTAAGCAGTGCAACAAGAAGCGTTTAGGTTTCTTTAAAGATGAGATGCATGGTAAACCAATGAGTGAGTTTGCTGTGAAAATTCTGGTACTGCTAGGGAAATATGCGTAAAAAAGAATAAAGGAGTAAAGCGCAGTTGTCTGGAGAAGGTCACATTTGAGGGGTATAAAAATTGTTTGTACACAGGACAGCAAGCACGTGATAGCATGTTCATGTTTAGATCTAGAGGGCATGAAATTAGTACACTAAAAATAACAAAAACTATTTTAGACAATAAAGATGATAAAAGAATAATTTGTGCAGATGGGGTTTCAACTCTAGCAATAGGGCATTACTCTACAATTCCCAATGAAATTGAGGGTTGTATATCTACTCTAGAAGCACAGTCCAGTGTTTGGCGCAGCCAAATATGTGCATTGGAGGAGAACTCACAACGCACTCAAAGTAAAGTGAGGAAGGTAAATGCTTTAAAAAGAAAAGTTGAAATAAATGAAAGTGCGGTAGACATCCAAGAGGCTCAAATGATAATGCATTTTATTCTATTAGATGGCATTAAAAAAATAAAACGATAGTTTTAAGTTTATAATGTGATAGTTTATTTAAACAAAACAAATGTATACTTATAAGATATTTAGATAATAGTAATTTAATTTTAATAAACTTAAAAAAAAATGATGTTAAATAAATAAATTATATAAATTGAAAAAGAAAAGAAAAAATGTTTTACTTAAAGATTACAAAATTTCAGTTTTATGAATCCAGCTGTCTTTGGTTTTGGGGAAACCCAGCCAGCGGACCAGCGCTCTATTCCCTTTCCTTTTCAGCACTTTTTCAACCAGGAAAGTATTGGGAAAAGTTGTTTTTTTCAGTTCTTCTTTATAGAAACCACCTTTGATTGGATTCCCATTCCAGTCTTGCAGTAACTATGTTGTTGGGTAAGTATTTTGTACTTTAGTTATTCTGAATATTTCAGTTGTCCAATGTGGGGTATATCCCTTTTCAAATACATGTTTATATTTGCTGATGCGTACATAGTCCCCTATCTTCAGTTTACTACCAGCAAACATTTTAATATTATTGTATGCAGTTTTCAAGATGAGTTTTTCATTCTCACTGTTTACATTGATGGGTGTAATTTTTATGGTTCTGTGTACTCTATTGTTGTATATGTCAATTAATTTTTTATACACATCAATCCATTTGTATGTACCATTGAAACTGAATTCTCGCCACATGAGTTCTTATATACCTGTTGAATCTCTCAACAATTGAGGCCTTTAGACTACTATATGTTGAATAGTGATTGATTTCATATTGTTTGATCAGAGCTGTAAATTGAGTGTTAAAGAACTCTTTACCATTGTCTGATTGTAGATTGCAACATCCTTCGCATGTTTCGACTTTATTGCTTCAACCCAGGCAAATTTTGAGAATGTGTCTATTACTGTTACCAAGTATCGATAACCATTATTTGAATTTGCGTACTTTCCCATTTCAACCAAGTCGACTTGCCATAAATCATTTATTCACTTTGTGATGACTCTACGCCGTAGAAAATGTTTCCGCGAGGAAGCATGTAATTCGATTACAATACCTCGTCTGCTCATATTTAGTCGTCATCCGGCGACGGAAAATAAAAAAAGAAACCATAGATGTGAATCTGATCCAAAACGAAATGGTTCTCCAGCTCAACCATCACGTTGGTGCCAAATTTTCCTTTAACCTTTTTCGCTTTCATGATATTGTATGGTGTGTTGATATGCAGCTTCTTGATGTGAAGTTTACTCTTCACTTTAAGCGAGTTGAAGGCGCTCTTCACTCGGTCCTCATTGGCTTTTAAAAGATCTTCATTGATCTTTAAGAGATTATCATTGATTTTCAAAAGGTCATCAAAGTCCTGTCGATTGTGTTCATAAAATGTTTGCTGGGATTCCATTTCCGTGAGATCAATCATGTTGGATGCGGTGTTCTCGTTGTTGGACATTTTTGATGATGCTGTGGGTGTTGGTTGCTGGTTGCTGAGGTCGTGGACGCTGATTGCTGATGCTGTCGAGACTGTTGCTGCTCACTTTTTCGAGGAGCTGGTTGATTTTATATCCACTAGCGACATACACCACCGATTGTGGTGTGGGGAACATGGGGATCTTTCAAAGGAATATGTCCCATGTAGTCTTCGAAGAAAACACACACACACACACACACACACACACACACACACACACACACACACAGACGTTCACAAATGGGGGCGGGTGATGCCAGTATGGCAAAGCTGCTGATCGTCTTTAACACGGCAAAGTCCAGCGCGATCCATACTTGGCTAAACTCAAGCAGCTCATCGCCTCCACGTGGCGTCCCTGGGAACAGCCCCTTTGTTACCCAACAGGGGGGCTGGCTAAGATGAGAAGGCGGCCTGCCGGTGAGAAACCGTCGAATGGCTTATTAAAAATCCAGTATGCGTCTGTACCCAGACTGGGCGGCATACTGGTTAGCGTCTGACCCATAGTGGGCGGCTAGTTTGTAGGGTAGCTACACCATCTCATTAGAGGGAGTGCCCCTGGCAGAAGGGTTAAAATGCACCGGTTATAATTAACCAAATGGAAGGTCATAGTGGAGTTAAAATTACGGTGCAGGGTGTCGGAATCCCAGTACCGGCGGTTGAGAGGGGTGAGCAAGCGGGCCCCCGGCCGTCGATATCCAGCGACCGCAATGCTAAAGAGGTGGCATACTTGGCCTCGCTAGCATCTAATGTTACAAGAAATGTTACCACCGATCACATCAGCGTGCCGATTCCAAAGGCAGGAAGCAAGACCCCTCCGGGCTCGCCTCTGCGCCCATTGGACTTAACGACAGCATGGCACAATTCGGACCTCAGCGAGATCTTGTCCGAAATGCATAGTAGAATTAACCTACTTGTGGCAGCTTTCGAGACTCAGCGACACGTCACCAAGGTGTCCAAAGATGCAATATCAGAGCTGGCTGCGCTCAACAATAGAGCGATGGATCTCCACATGGGTAGACCAAAAGATGTTCCTGCCACGAACGTCGCTACCCAAACAGTGGCATCCTCTAAAAAGAAGATCCCCTCAGTCGCTAAGGACAAAAAGACGCCAAAAGCGACATCATTAAGGAGGGAGCATGATACCGTGAAGGCTGGGGCCAATGCGCCCAAAGTTTCAACCTACGCAGAGGCTACTAAAGCACCCAGCCGCAATGCTAAAGCGGAAAAAAGAGTAAAACCCAAACAGCTACGCAAGAAACCCGAGGCAGTGATAATCCAAAAAACTGCCGACACCTCGTACGTAGACATATTGCGTCAACTAAAAGGGGACCCTGGGCTGGGCGAAATAGGCAAGCACGTCCGTAAAATCAGGAGGACGCAGAAAGGTGACCTACTCCTGGAACTGGACGGTAAATCCGAGGGTGGAGTGAGCAAAATCCGCGAAGGCATTGCAAACTCCCTCAACAACATCGCCACGGTACGCTCAGGCATGCAAAGAACTGCACTGAAGTGCAGTGGCATGGACGAGGCAACGACCACTGGGGACCTTCTCCAATGTTTAAAGTCCCAATACCCGAAGATCTCAAGTCCGAGTGTGAAAGGACTAAGAAGGATGCGAGACGGGACCCAAATAGCTACGGTACTGTTAGATGTCAACGATGCCATAACAGTACTAAAAAAGGGTACTATTACCGTGGGCTGGTCAAGGTGTCGCATCACCCAAGACACTAGGCCTATACGATGCTTTAAATGCTTGAATTACGGCCACCAAGCAAGCAACTGTAGAGGAGTTGATCGATCTGACTGCTGTCTACGGTGCGGGGCCAGAGGGCATAAGGCCAAGGGATGCACAGAAAAGCCGCAATGCTTGATTTGCGGCGAAGGGAAGGACCGCAACCATGCTACCGGCGGCTTTGCCTGTCCTACCTATCGGAAGGCCAAAACTCAAACAGAAGGACAGAGCCAGCAACATGCAAGATTACATTAGGATTGGCCAACTAAACGTTAACCACTGTGCGGCTGCCCAGAGCCTACTGCGGCAGACCGAAGTGGAACGCAAGATCGACATTCTGCTATTGAGCGAACCCTACATCCACGGTGGGAACACGGACATGATCTTGGACGGACTGGGCAAGGCTGCAATCAAATGCTGCACCGGAACCCATGTCCAAGAACTTCAGACCCCTCCCCTACGTGGCTTCGCCTACGCCAGACTGAGAGGGGTCCATCTCTACAGCTGCTACGCTCCCCCAAGCGACAGTCCTGAACAATTCGAAGCGATGCTGGACACGTTGGTGTACCACGCGAGAGGACGTAGCCCGGTTGTGATAGCGGGGGACTTTAATGCCTGGGCCACTGAATGGGGAAGTAGAGCATCCAATCGTCGAGGAAGAGCTCTGGTCAACGCAATGGGCCTACTCGACCTAGTGCTACTTAACGACGGAAATAAACCGACCTTCGACAATGACAGAGGATCATCGCATATTGACGTCACTTTCGCTAGCAGGGCTCTAGCAATAGGCGCAACGTGGGAAGTTCTGGAGGAGGTGACGCTAAGTGACCATGCGCTGATCCTTACGAACATCAAAATGACGAGTGCGACACCCAGGATTCGAAGAAAGGAACTAGGACGAGCGTGGGACACGAGGAAACTCGACAAGGACATGTTGACGTATATGATAGATGGGCTGGAGAACCCAGCAGGCCAAGCTGAGACTATGGCCATGAACCTGACTAGACTACTAGAAACGACGTGCGACGCTATAATGCCGCGAAAAAAGACAAATAGGAACAAACCACCAGCCTTCTGGTGGAGTGAGTCCTTGAGACTAATGAGAACGGAGTGTCTCACAGCAAGAAGAAGAGCACAGCGGGCGAGAGGACGCGATGACCACTGTCAGCTAGTGAACTGCCATAGAGCAGCTCGGGCGGCACTACAGAGAGCGATCGCGACTGCAAAGGCTGGAGCGTTCAAGGACCTGCTCGACAGTATTGACGAGAACCCCTGGGGCTCGGCCTATAAGATAGTTTATAAAAAACTGAAAACTCCGGCGGGCAAGCTACAAATTGAGCCCGGCGTAATGGCCAGTATTGTAGAGGAACTGTTCCCAAGGGAAACTACTCTATGGCAACCCGCGGAACCTACCTTTGGCGTGCCTTTTCCAAGGATCACCCCAGAGGAAATAGTGCAAGCCGCACAAAGAATAAAGCCTAGCAAAGCTCCGGGATTGGACGGAATACCAGGCACTGTCGTTAAAGCCGTAGCTGTGGCAAAGCCCGAATTGTTTAGCAGTACATTCCAACAGTGCCTTACTGAAGGGCTTTTTCCCAAAACATGGAAAAACCAACGGCTTATACTCATCCCAAAGGGTAAAGGTAACACGAACACTGCCAGTGCTTACCGTCCCCTATGTCTACTAGGCATAGTGGGAAAGCTGTTCGAGCGCATTCTGTACTGCCGGTTGGAAGCGTTCACTGAGGGACCCAGTGGGCTATCGCACCAACAGTATGGGTTCCGAAAGGGAAAGAGTACAATTGACGCTCTGGCTGAGGTCCGGACCATTGCCCAAAACGCGCTAGACGGAGAGAGATGGCTAGGGGGAAGGAAGGAATACTGTGCGATAGTCACTCTTGATGTGAAGAACGCCTTTAACTCGGCTAAGTGGACCAGTATCCTCAGCGCCATGAATAGCATGGGTATTCCTGCATACCTCAAGGATATTGTTGGGAGCTACTTCCGAGAGAGAGTACTTTGGTACGAAACGAGCGAAGCCCCCAAAAAGTACCAAGTTTCCTCAGGTGTTCCACAAGGATCTGTGCTTGGCCCAATCCTGTGGAACATCATGTACAATGGTATCCTAAACGTAAGGAGGCCAAGGAACGCTGAGCTGCACTGCTTCGCGGACGATGTGGCGATCACAGCAGTAAACAAAACATTGCCTGCACTGCAAATCACGTGCAACGAAACTATTCGGGCTGCCACTAGGTGGCTGGAGAGTGTCGGGCTGGAAATTGCAGCTCATAAGACAGAGGTCGTGCTACTAAGCAGCAGAAAGGCGGTAGAGGCGCTCCAGATAACGGTCGATGGAGTACAGCTCGAATCAGCTAGGTCACTGAAATACCTGGGAGTCATGATTGACCATAGACTCCGTTTCAGCGACCATGTGCAATATGCCAGTAGGAAGGCCGCCATGACGACCACCGTCCTAGGTAGATTAATGCCGAACGTAGGTGGTCCGAGGATGCCAGCAAGGAGACTACTGGTCTCAGTTGCAAAGGCAACCCTACTGTATGCCGCACCAATATGGAGCAGAGTAACGACGAAACCTTCACACCTCAAAGAGGCTCGGGCAGCCTATAGAACCATGGCCCTAAGGCTTATTAGAGGCTTTAGGACCATATCGGAGGATGCGGGCTTGGTTCTCGCAGGTATGCTTCCAGTAGACCTCGAAATCAAAGCCCTAGCTCAAACGAGAGAAGGCGCCAACCGGACGACGGCGTACGAGCGCCAACTGGAGGAGTGGCAGACTAGATGGCAAACATCAAGAAAGGGGCGATGGACCTTTGAGTTAATCCCAAACATCGCTACCTGGATTGAGTGCCAACATAAGGAGCTGGACTATCACTTAACTCAGTTCCTAACGGGACATGGCTGCTTCCGAGAGTATCTGGAAAGATTCAAACATGTGGATACCCCCTATTGCATCTACTGCATAAACAACGAGGAGACGGCTGAGCACGTGCTCCTCCACTGCCCAAGATTTGCAACCGAGAGGGAGCAAATCTGTAGACTGGTGGGGTCGCCCTTGAGTCCAAGGGGGCTTCTCGCTGCTATGATGGCAGACGCGGATTCCTGGAGGACGGGACAGACACTCATTGTGAAGATTATGAAGCAAGTTCGAGCAGACGAAGTAACCAATAGACCTGTCAGTCAATAACTGATGAACGAGGTCCGAGAGGTGGCGGTCAAATAAATACCACCTCTAATAATTGCGGCTTGTCGTAAATGGCGAGACATCCTGACGTTAGTGTGCATTGGAGCACACCATCCTGCTCACCGACGTAATACCTTAATTGGCAGTCCCGGTGAGCTTATAAAGGACAGAAGAGCGCACGGAGGTTTTTAGTGCGTAAGAATCGCACATACCCATCTAGAGGATTAGATGGCATCTTTTGAAGATTTTCCTGCCGGGGTGCAACACCAAAAAAAAAAAAAAAAAAAAAAAAACGTTCACAAATACACACAGGATCCACCATTCACATATCGAGTTGGATTGTATAAAAACTGAATCTAAAACTGATCTCTTGCCAATTATATTAATTTTTTTTAACCAGGTCTGATATCAATGGCTTTTTTTAAACCAGGTCTATACCATAAGCTGTTTGAACCGACCAGGACTGATACCATAACTGTTTGAACAGAACAGGCGTGTTGGTAATAGCTGTTTGAATAGAACAGGTCTGTTGGTAATATCTGTTTGAACAGAACAGATCTGTTTGTAATAACTGTTTTTAGACCAGTTAAATCCTGTAAATAAAAAGCTGAACATGAAATGTATGGAAATAAAACTTTTAAATTTTTATTTTTATATTTATTTATACCCGCTACCCATAGGGTAGAAGGGTATTATGACTTAGTGCCAACAGAAAATGTATGTAACAGGCAGAAGGAGGCATCTCCGACCCCAAAAAGTATATATATTCTTGATCAGCGTCAACAGCCGAGACGATATACCATGTCCGTCTGTCCGTCTGTCAGTCTGTCCGTCTGTCCGTCTGTCTGTCCGTATGAACACCTGGATCTCAGAGACTATAAGACATAGAGACACCAAATTTTGCAAAAAGTTTCCTTCATACCCTACGCAGATCAAGTTTATTTCAATAGTTGAATGCCACGCCCCCTTCGCCCACAATAAGCATTAATCTAGAAAAGTCAAGTTTTTTTTTATTAAATCGCGTATAACTCCAAAAGTTCTTTGTGTAATGATGTGTAATTTGGTAACCCATTTGCGCTTGACACTCTTTAACCCTGTATTTTGGTACAATCGGATAATAGAACAAAGTTATTCGTGAAATATTTATCAAAATTTTGTCCAGTGATGTGGACGTTTTAAGTGTGTGAATACCTAGAATATCAAATTTGGTGACAGTATCGTGTAGGTTTTACGCAATCAAGATTGTTTAGATTTTTGCCACGCCCCTTTCCGCCCCCAAAAACTGTAAAAGCCGTAATATAACCTAAGATTGAATTTTGGTATGCATAATAAAATTATATTCTCAATGATTCCTGTGAATTTGGTTGAATCGAAAACAAGGAATTATTAATGAATCAATTTAATGCAAAATTCACTTGCACTGCTCGCCTTTGTTTGTTTAGTTGACAGTGTACCATGACGGTGTTGTGGATTTTTAACCGTTATTTTCAAAATATACAAACAAAAGAAAAATTCATATATTTTGGTATATTTGTTGTTAAAATACCATTAAATTTTTTTTTCTCTCGAAATGGGTTGCGGGTATCATACGGTCAGCACTCTCGACTGACTGTAAAAAAGCTGAAATAAAAGCTGAAAATAAAACCAAAGTTCTAAAAATCCAAGATTAATACAAAACACCTCCTCAATTAAACAATTTTAATTTGTTTTAAAATTTTTTTTTATTTTAAAATTTTGTTTAAATATATATTTATATTATTTTTAAAAATATAAATTTTCGAAAATAAAAATAGCTGAAAATAAAAGTTGAAAATAAAAGCTGAAATAAAATTAAAACACCTCCCCAATTAAAAAATTTTGTATTGTTTGTATATATTTATAATTTTATTTAAAATGTATTTTTATTTTAAAATTGTCCCACGCATATCTGGGTCCTCCTCAATGTCTTTCAAGAGGGCATCTAAGTCCTCTTGGGTTATCATATTGTCACATGACAACGGGTCGAGGAGGTTGAAGACACTTGTGTCTATGAACTCCTCCTCTGTCACCTGAGATTCAGTTGAATCTTCCTCCGTTAGCATCGTCAATGGTAGGTTGTCTATCAACCTCCACAAAATGTTGAAATTGTTGATGTTCTCGAAGTTGTTGCATTCCATATTGTTGTTGTTGTTGTTGCTGTGATGGTGCTGTGATGGTTTGATGTTGTTGTTGTTGCTGCTGATACTGCTGATGCTGTTGATGCTGCTGATGCTGGGTGATCTGCTGATGCTGGTGTTGCTGGTCACTGAATGATATTTTCCTTCGAGGAGCCGGTTGATTTTATATCCTCCAACGATGAACAAAGGAGCATATTCTCGAGCATTTCTCGAGTGAGGTTCACAAAGACCAACCGATTTTCAAGTGGTTCTGTAACGGGACACACAGTCCAGACATGTGCGATCTTACAAGGAACACACACACACACACACACACACACACATATCATAAACACATTCCACCCATCTTTAGTGCAATGAGTTGGATTGCAACAAAAATTGTAGACACAAATGTCCACAGTTAACTGTACCGAATTGTTGCAAACGTTGATAATTATACTTAATGCTTTCTCCCAAATATTTAATTACTTCTAATGGTGGTTGTAAGTTCCCAAAACTGTCAAAGTAATATGAAACAGAACCTCTCTTAAAATAAGCTACCCAATGCGTTCCTTTTGATGACGAGTCTGCTAAATTTATTATTCCACACTCACGATATAGTGGGATTTTTGGTAATTCATCTTTCATATAAACACCCCGAAAATGTTGAATATTTTTAAAGGCAAACCGCATGATATCAAAGTTAGATAATGCCCTTTTGGGTAGCTCGCTTAGTAGTTTTTTTGGTTGCGATTTTGTTTTCGATTATTTTTATTAAATGATATACCATACCCTTTTTTGTATGGTTGTAAATACAATCCCTCACCCAACGAAACAGTTTCCATTTTTTTATTATGTCTCTTGTTCTCCTCTAGTTGCTGTTTTGCTATCTTTGCATTGTTAATAGACTTTACTATTGCTGCGCTACCTGACGCTAAACTGCCCACAGCGCTAAGTGCTGTTAAAATTGGTACAAGTGGCAAGAAGCCACCTACCTTGGGCACATTTATAACCCGTGGAATTACAACATTTTTCCTACAACCCATTGAGTTAGATACTGCTTTTCGTGCAACTTTTATTGCATGAAATATGTCAAGCGGTTTATTTTTTTTCAATTCCTTGGTCGCCTTTTTGATTATTGAAGCAAGAGACGTTTTTACTACTTTCTTCGTCTTTTTCTGTTTTGATCCCATACCAAATTTTTTCTTTACCTTCATCATGTTCGTTACAAAGTACGCTGCTGCTCTCTCACCAAAACTGCTATTCGATGCTTTTACACGATCCCAGGCCCTATCAATTAAAACAGAGTCAGCTTTATGACGCTCACTCAAGTCCTTACTTTTTGAATATGCTATGTCGTGTTCCCTACAAGCTTCATCCAAAGCATTGATTCCACGATCACCGCGTGCTAAACGTTTCTCTAGCTTTGTACCTGGTCCACAGTAATTGTACCCAGGTAAATGCACTTCAACGGGTAGAGCGTTTATTATATTGTTTACAAGACCACCACCCTGTTTGACATTTGATTTACGAGTGTTTATATTATAAAAATGTTTCATCATTTTATAACGACCTCAATCCACCAACGTTCCTCATTGAATGAAGTACTTCTCTCATTAACATGCGTTTATTACCACAAAAGAAAAGCATCTTAGTGAGAAACATTGAGGGCGGTGGGCATGGGGAGGAGAATCAACAGCCTCGTCACAGTACCTTGCTACCCAACACAATTAGAGCTTTAATTGTTGGTCCATCAAATTGTGGGAAAACCAATGTGATGCTTAGCCTCATAGAGAGTCCAAATGGAGTAAAATTTGAAAATATTTATGTATTTTCAAAGAGTTTATATCAACCGAAATATGAGTATTTGGAAAAACTTATCAAACCAATACAAGGAATGGGATACTACACATTCTCCGCAAATGACACAGTTTTAACACCACAGGAAGCTAAAAATAATTCCATTATGATATTTGATGATGTGGCATGTGAAAAACAGGATAATATCCGAAACTATTTTTGTATGGGTCGTCATAAGAATATTGATTCTTTTTATCTTTGCCAAACGTATACACATATACCGAAACATTTAATACGTGATAATGCAAATTTTATTATAATGTTTAAACAAGACGATTTAAACATGCGACACATATATCGAGATCATGTAAATAGCGATATGGACTATGAAACATTTATGGAAATATCACGAAATTGTTGGGTGGATAAATTTGGATTTCTAGTAATCTCTAAGGATGACGATATGAAAACTGGCCGATATAGAAAAGGATTTGATCAATTCATTATACTTTAATTAAAATGGATATAAGTATAATGAGGTGACGGTGAAAAGACAGTCTACAGTCAGGCTTCAAAATGACTACATCTTTAACATTTACATTGAACGGGAACACATCAGTTATAACCGAAAATTTTTTCCCACAAATTGAACTAACACGCAATTATGAGTGTGCTCTCATTGACTTTTATACATACAATTCTATACCAAACGTTGATAAAGGAAACAATTTATTTCACATTGGGGATAAAGTCATAGAAATACCAGTGGGCTCGTATGAACTCGATGACATCACAAAATATATTTTGAATGAGCTAAAAGTGTATGGTCTTCATGATACCCTAAAAATTCAAAGTAATAACAACACACTCCAAGTGCAAGTTTGCACTAGAAATGAAGCGGTATTTTTTGATCGTGAACGAACTATTGGACAGCTATTTGGATTTAATAAACGTATTTTAAGAGCACACAAGTCTGAAATTTACATCTCAGATAATCCAGTAAATATTTTAAAAATAAATACAATTAGGTTGGAATGTAACATTATTAGTGGCTCATATGTGGGTAATAGATCAAATCATGTGCTTCATGAATTTGGAATTAATGTCCCACCAGGTTATAAAATGAACATTACACCACGAAATCTGATTTATTTACCTGTCAACAGCAGAGAAATAAGCACACTCGAAGTACGGATAACTGATCAGAAGGGAGATTTAGTCAACTTGCGTGGTGAAACTGTATCAATTCGGCTACACTTGCGGCCTACAGAATGATTATTTATAATAAAAAGCCAGCACATCACCCCATACCCCCCATTAGTAAATGTAAAGCTGACGTGAAAGCATCATCATCATCATCATCATCATCATCATCATCATCATCATCATCATCATCATCATCATCATCATCAATATTTAAAAAAGCATCAAATCAACGATCTGCACTATCCTTAAAAAATAAATTAATTTTAAAATCATTAGGATTTAATATTCAATAAAGTTCCAAAAACAAACTTTCAAATGAATGAGATTTTTTTTGTGCAAGATAAGCCCCTCAATGATGAGAGTATCACTAAAAAAGAATATCACTCTTATTACCCATATCAACAAAACTTCAAGACAAACGATGAAGTTCGCATCACAATACAGAACCAAGATTTGTATGTGCTGCCGTGTGAAAGTTTTCTCCACTTTGAAGGAACACTTGAGAAAATTACTGATGCGAATACAGGGGCAAGCAGCACGTCTAATGTTAACGGTCTGCTCAAAAATAATTGTATGGCCTATTTTCTGGATGAAATAAGATACGAATTGAATGGGTGTGAGCTGGATAGGACACGGTTCACTGGAATAACATCGACTCTCAAGAACTTTCTCTCTGTGGGGCAACAGGAAGATCTACTTTATCGCAATGCTGGGTGGAACGGTGGTGATAACATCTCTTCTGGAGGACATTTCAGCTATTCTGTACCACTAAAAATGTTGATGGGATTTGGAGAAGACTACAAAAAAGTCATATTAAATTGTAAACATGAACTTATTCTCTTACTAGCTAAAAATACAGATGATATGTATGTTAAAACAGTTGGCGATCATACACATAAAATTAACATACATAGTATTAGTTGGAAAGTACCCCACATTGTCCCAAGCGATAGTGCCAAAATTAAAATGTTTAATGTAGTAAAAAGTGGTGCTAGCTTACCACTAGCATTCCGCAGTTGGGATTGTTACATTAATCCTACACTTGTGCAGGGGACACATCATGTATGGAATGTTAAATTGGCTGCAAATAGAGAACGTCCGCGGTATGCCATCATTGCATTTACATTGAATGGAAATCTAATTACAAACAATTTAAGAAATGCAAAAGTATATTTAAATTCTGAAGTCTATCCCTATGAGGATTTGAATATTAAATACAGTGAAAATCGGTTTGCTGTGTTGTATGATATGTATGCGAGATTTCAAGAGAGCTATTACAACCGAGAGGCTCGTGCACTTCTATCACCAGCGGAATTCTTGTCTAAGGCTCCTATTGTTGTTGTAGATCTCTCATATCAGAATGAATCAGTCAAATCAGGGCCAATTGACGTAAAAATTTCTACCGAACTAACTGCAGCAAGTGAGATGAATACCAAAGTATATTGCCTTCTCATTCATGATCGTATAGTTGAATACACTCCATTAACTGGATTAGTTCAACGTGTCGTCTAACTTCTTGGTAAATCATTTTCTCATTCAAATTTCGGAAATCAAGACAAATAGACGTCCACGGAACCCAAAATCAAAATACAAATTTAAAACATGTATTGCACCGATAACAAAAACAATACTACAACGAACATTACGATCAAACAACTTATAATCAGAATAAGTAATTTCATCAAAATGTTTAAAGAACGAATTTTCCCTGAACACTTGGAATACTTGGAGGAATCATTGGCATTTTTTAATAATAGACTAGCTGATACCATGCTGGTTTCCAATCTTCATGGGCGGCATTTCACATCTTGTTGTTGGGCTAAAGACGATGTGCATTCTGGAGTCGACACATGTGCTTGTCATTTCTTTTCTGTTCGTTCATATAAAACTCAAAAAATAATGAAAATGTATGTAAATTTAGAGCATCGCTTCTAAATATTGTAGTTGAATATAAAATAAAAATAAAATTACAAGAAAACATAAACCAATTTTGTTATTTTATTGGGAATATGACAAATCATAAGAAATTGTACACACAAAAATTGTATACACTACTTGAGAAACACAAAAAATGTTTACAATAGAATAACTGATAGCACGCTGGTTTCCAATCTTCATGAGCCGCCGCTCATATGGTTGTTGGGTTAAAGACAATATGTATACTAGAGTTGACACATCTGCTTGTCATTTATTTTCTGTGCATTCATACAAATCTCAAAAAATTATGAAAATAAATGTAACTTTAGAGCATTGCTGTTTAACATTGTAGTTGAAAATAAAATTACTCTAAATGTACACACAAAAATTGTATACACTACTTGAGAAATACAAAATATTTTTACAATAGAATAGAATACCATCACGCTGGTGTCCAATCTTCATGTGCGGCATTTCACATCTTGTTGTTGGGCTAAATGCGATGTGTATTCTGGAGTCGACACATCTGCTTGTCATTTATTTTCTGTGCATTCATACAAATCTCAAAAATTATGAAAAATAAATGTAACTTTAGAGCATTGCTGTTTAGCATTGTACTTGAAAATAAAATTACTCTAAATATACACACAAAATTTGTATACACTACTTGAGAAAATAAAAATGATAATAAATATTTCAAGAAAAACCGTTATTTTACTGGGGATTGGGATTGGGATATGTAAACGAAAATTGTTCACACGATCGCAGGTGGTGTCAACTTATTCGAGGTCACCGTCCCCAGTTATTCGATGAGCTGCATGTTGCGTTCGAACGACTGCACGTGTCAAAGGCCCGCCCCCCGTTTTTCGGTGTGATGCCTGTTGCGTTCGAACGACTGCACGTGTGAAAGGCCCGCCCCTTGCCTGTTGCGTTCGAATTGCGTTCGAATGCATGCTGGAGGCGAAAATCACCAACCGTGTTGCCAGCTGCGCTCGCGCAACCCAGATCTGTCAACACATTCAATCGATTCCGGCTGTTGCAGCTGTCGAAGGTCACCGATCGCCGGTCGCCGGTCGCCGCACCAGTTTTCGGTGTCATATGTCCTCATACACTTGACTTATCCTAAAATCAAACAAGATCCAACACTCCAATCCCCACAACCTATCACACCACACTCACCCCCCAATAGTCTAATTTATTTGTTTATTTATTTACCTAACCCTTTGATCACCACGATCCCTAAACACCCACACTACTTTTTGACCCTCATCAAATCTCTTAATTACCACTTGACATATTTTTTGACAGCTAAACCCATAAATTATCATCTTAATTACCCCATTAATGTCACTTGTGCCCATACTCAGGTAAACATACTACTGTCCTCTGCACAAGTGTAGGATTTATGTAACAATCCCAACTGCGGAGTGCTAGTGGTAGGCTAGCACCACTTTTTACTACATTAAACATTTTAATTTTGGCACTACCGCTTGGGACAATGTGGGGTACTTTCCAACTAATACTATGAATGTTAATTTTATGTGTATGATCGCCAACTGTTTTAACATACAAATTGTCTGTATTTCTAGCTAGTAATAGAATAAGTTCTTGTTTTCAATTTTATATGACTTTTTGTAGTCTTCTCCGAATTTTTAGTGGTACAGAATAGCTGAAATGTCCTCCAGAAGAGATGTTATCACCACCGTTCCACCCAGCAATGCGATAAAGTAGATCTTCCTGTTGCCCCACAGAGAGAAAGTTCTTGAGAGTCGATGTTATTCCAGTCAACCGTGTCCTATCCAGCTCACACCCATTCAATTCTTATCTTATTTCATCCAGAAAATAGGCCATACAATTATTTTTGAGCAGACCGTTGACATTAGACGTGCTTGCCCCTTTATTCGCATCAGTTACCGAGTTGAGTACTTCGTAAGCATCAGTTGTGTTTTGTCTTGCTTTGTTTAATTTGTGACTTTTAGTTATTTATTGATATTAACCTTTTGGTGCATGATTTGTGTTAAAGTTTATTCTATTGCTAGTAATATACTTTGTAAATTACAACTTTAAAGTTGCTATGCTCATTGCTTGTGTCTTTAAATTCTTTGTTTTGGTTTTCTCCGGTAGTCGTTTGCAACCCAGGTTTGTCTGTGTGTTCGCTATGCAGTTTTGTGTGGTGAATATATATTTGCTCTCTTTTGCTGCGCAAGTTGTTGTTGGATGTTTTTGTTTTCGCTCGCCGTCTTACACTGCTTGTCCGTTATTTCGCGACCCAGTGGGAATTTCAAGCTTAATTGTGCAACTGACTGGTAGTGACTTTTCACTTAGAGCACCCAATCGGAATCCATACATAAATTTTTGCAAATATTTTAATTTTTATTTTAATTTAATCTATTTTCATTTTCTGTTATTCATATATATTTATATAATTATGCAGTGCTGCAAATCAAATTCGTACCTATGGGCCGTCTCGTGATGGAGACCAGCCTAAGTTTGTTTCTTGTTGGCTGTGTGATAGTTTGATGCATATAAAATGTGCAGGCTTTACCGGGCGCGATCATGATAAGATCAACGCTGCTGTGAAAAAGGGCAGCGGTGGAATTAAGTGGTCATGTCCGGTATGCATTGAAAAGCAATTGGATGTATAACTACGTGAAAAACCAATTTGCTAAACTTCGCTCAATGACCAAGTCTCTTTCAAGTGAATTTGATACTAGTATGGAATTGTTTGGTCAATACGAATTTAAGACGCCTGCAAAGCCCTGCTCGGACCCGCTATTTGCTCCCAAACCTGATGGTCCTCCACTTCTAGTATTTTCACCACTGCCTTCGTCTCCTTGCATTCCTGTAGAGCCATCCCCCTCCATTCAATCTGAAAAAAATTCTTTAATTAGTGGTGGCAATCGTTCATCCGCGGAACGAACCAAAATTTCTTTAATACCCCCGATTCCAAATGTGTGTATTGAGGCCTCGGACGGATCCTCTATTCCTTATTGACCGATTATTGCCTCACCACCTACTGCTCCCAATATTATTGTTAATACTAACACCCCCTTATTTTCTGTTGTGGCTCCGAGAAAGCAGATATTCATTTCTCGATTATCTGCTGATACTTCGTGCGAGTCCATCTCAGCTTATATCGCCACAAAATCCACGGCGTCGGTAGCCATACAAAAATTCAATTTCTCAACTCCTCGGGAAATTGCATCATTTAAATTAACTGTTCCTTCCGACTCATTTTCGTTATTGTGTGACCCGAGTTTCTGGCCACCTCATATGGTAGTACATGAGTTCAGGCCAAAGAAACGTAACATCATCCCAGTACATTTTCAACCTAATATCACCTTAGCTCAAGCTCCTACTGTTAATAAAACTAACACTAATGCTTCAAAAAACTAAATATTTATCCTGTTCAGCTTACCTCCCCTATTCGTATAGCGTATCAAAACGTAAGGGGCATTAAATCAAAACTATCTAAAGTCTATCTAGATAGTTTCTGCTTTGAACATAGTATTTAGTGTTTACTGAAACTTGGTTAAAGCCAGAAATTTTTAACTTATCTCTCTTTAGTAATAAATTTACGTCTTACAGATGTGACCGTTTGTCTAGAATTGGTGGTGGTGTTCTTATTGCTGTTGATTCTGATCTTAAATCGGAATTAATCTGCTCGGAGTCCGGCATTGAATTTGTCGCCATTAAGACAACGTTTGGTCAAACTGCAGCCTATATCACTTGTTTGTACATCCCACCTCAATCTGATATTTCTGTTTATTTTCAACACTTATCTACTTTAAAGTCTATATCCTCTAAACTACTAGATAGCGAATCTTTGTTTGTGCTTGGTGATTTTAACTTACCAAATATATCTTGGTCTGCTGAAAATAATACTCTAGTTCCTTCTTTTCGCATGAATTTCTAAATGGCCTTCTTGATCTTTCTCTATCTCAAATTAACCATATTTTTAACTGCAATAACCGTCTTCTTGACTTAGTATTTGTATCAGATCCTGCTTATGCCTCCATACGTAGAATTGACCCCCTTGTAGTTCCTGAAGATTCTTATCATCCAACTTTAGAGTTGTCAATCGAACTACCGGTTTCTGAGCACATTGACATACCTAAGCCAGTAAATAGACCACTGTGTTTTAAAAAGGCAAATTTTTATAAATTAAATGACCTCATCTTAAATTATGATTGGTCTCTTTTTCATGATTCCATTAATTTAGAAAGTGCTTTGACTATTTTTTATAATACGTTACAAAATTTTGTTGTCCAGTGTGTTCCTCGTAAATATCCATTGAAGTCTAATAGGCCACTTTGGTTTTCTCGGGAATTAAGTGGATTAAAAAACCTAAAGTCACGATATTTCAAAAAATATCAACGCACAGGAAATTCTTCTGATTTCGCGCGATATGCTACTGCTAAATCGAATTTCGTTTCACTTAACACCCAACTTTACAATATTTATCTGCGTCGGTGTCGGTTACAGTTTGCTCAGAATCCTAGACAGTTCTATAATTTTGTTAACTCTAAACGAAAATGTTCTTCACTACCTTCCTCAATTTCATTTCAAAATAAGACTGCATGCAGTGATCTGTTTGCAGACTTCTTTCAATCTACTTACTCAATTGACAGCTACTCACCCCATATATCTTATCCCTATAACTTGCAAAAGTCGAACTTTATTCCTGAGCCGGTGATCACTGAATGCTCCGTTTTAAGCGAACTCAATCAAATAAAACCTGTATTTTCACCCGGTCCAGATGGTATTCCAGGCTGTGTCCTTAGGTATTGTGCGGAATCATTGCATTTACTTTTACATAAATTATTTATTATGTCTATTGAGTCTGCCTCTTTCCCGGCTATATGGAAGGATTCATTCATAATCCCCTTGCATAAAAATGGTTCGAAACATAACGTTAATAATTATAGAGGTATTTCAAAATTGTCCGCTATACCGAAACTTTTTGAGAAAATTATTACATCTCAACTTAGTCATTTTTGTAGATCTATTGTCTCTCTCTTCCAGCATGGTTTTGTGAAACAGAGATCTACGACTACCAATCTATTAGATTTTCTTCTCTAGTGAACAAAGGTTTTCAGAATAAGTTGCAGACTGATGTTATTTATACTGACTTTAGTAAAGCTTTTGACTCTGTTAACCATTTCCTTTTAGTTAAAAAATTAAACTTGATTGGATTTCCATATAATTTTCTGTTATGGGTAACTGACTATCTTAATGATAGAACTCAAACAGTAATATTTAAATCCGCAACTTCTAAACCTGTCTTTGTAACCTCAGATGTTCCTCAGGGTAGTCATCTCGGTCCTCTTCTTTTTAACCTTTTCATTAACGATCTTCCCAATGTTATTTTAAATTCTAATATCTTAATGTATGCTGATGATGTCAAGATTTGCCTAACTTATAATAATATAGCTTCAAACTCTCTATTGCAAGCTGATCTTGATCGTTTTTATTCCTGGTGTAAAAGTAATTATCTACTACTAAATTGTTCGAAATGTAAGGTTATGTCGTTTTACAGAAGCTCTGCTAACATCTGTAATTGTACTCTTAATATGGTACCTCTGATTAGAGTAGACGATGTGAATGATTTAGCAGTTCTTCTAGATCATAGGCTAAAGTTTGACAAACACATTTCAATTACTGTCAACAAAGCGACTCAAGTTCTTGGGTTCATCAAGCGATGGGCAAAGGAATTTAATTGACCCTTATACGACAAAGCTTCTTTTTGTTTCGCTTGTCCGTCCCATTCTGGAATACGGTTCTTGTATTTGGTCACTACAATACTCAAATCATAAAAATCTTATCGAGTCTGTACAAAAGAAATTTCTGCTTTTTGCGTTGAGAGGCTTTAACTGGGTTTCAGGTATTGACTTACCCTCTTATTATAGTAGACTTCTTTTACTTAATCTTCCCTCATTAACTAATCGTCGTAGCATGCTTGGGGTTATGTTTATAGTCAAACTACTAAAGGGTGAAATTGATTCTCCCTACTTGCTTAGGCATATAAACCTTTCTGTCCCAGTTAGACATACACGTAACTTCACACCTTTATCCCTTAACCTATGTACAACTAACTATTCTAAGCATGAACCTTTTCGAGTTCTCTGTGCTGACTACAACAGACTCTACTGTGTTTTCAACGCCGATGCATCTCTTATAAATATTAAAAATTGTATTCTATCATTCTTAGCTAACAATAATTAGCAACTAACATGGTGTTGGAAATTAAAACAAAAATTTAATACTAGCTAACTAACCTACCATCTGACCTGATTGGGTTTTTCCTGGGTTTTCCCCAATCCATGCAGCGAATGCTGGGTTAGATTAATATTGCTTAAACACCCCCAGAGATTTCAAATTTTAATTTTAATTGAATTAATTTTTTTTCTCTATTTTAAACTATAAAAATATTTTTAATCATAATGTTACTTTTTTAGTCATAATTATATTAATTTCTTCAATGTCGACTGTTCATAGTCGACTTTAAATAAATAAATAAATAAATAGTTCGTTCACGATCAAAAAATACCGCTTCATTTCTAGTGCAAACTTGCACTTGGAGTGTGGTGTTATTACTTTGAATTTTTAGGGTATCATGAAGACCATACTCTTTTAGCTCATTCAAAATATATTTTGTGATGTCATCGAGTTCATACGAGCCCACTGGTATTTCTATGACTTTATCCCCAATGTGAAATAAATTGTTTCCTTTATCAACGTTTGGTATAGAATTTTATGTATAAAAGTCAATGAGAGCACACTCACATAGTCCATATCGCTATTTACATGATCTCGATATATGTGTCGCATGTTTAAATCGTCTTGTTTAAATATTATAATAAAATTTGCATTATCACGTATTAAATGTTTCGGTATATGTGTATACGTTTGGCAAAGATAAAAAGAATCAATATTCTTATGACGACCCATACAAAAATAGTTTCGGATATTATCCTGTTTTTCACATGCCACATCATCAAATATCATAATGGAATTGTTTTTAGCTTCCTGTGGTGTTAAAACTGTGTCATTTGCGGAGAATGTGTAGTATCCCATTCCTTGTATTGGTTTGATAAGTTTTTCCAAATACTTATATTTCGGTTGATATAAACTCTTTGAAAATACATAAATATTTTCAAATTTTACTCCGTTTGGACTCTCTATGAGGCTAAGCATCACATTGGGTTTTCCACAATTTGATGGACCAACAATTAAAGCTCTAATTGTGTTGGGTAGCAAGGTACTGTGACGAGGCTGTTGATTCTCCTCCCCATGCCCACCGCCCTCAATGTTTCTCACTAAGATGCTTTTCTTTTGTGGTAATAAACGTATGTTAATGAGAGAAGTACTGCATTCAATGAGGAACGTTGGTGGATTGAGGTCGTTATAAAATGACGAAACATTTTTATAATATAAACACTCGTAAATCAAATGTCAAACAGGGTGGTGGTCTTGTAAACAATATAATAAACGCTTTACCCGTGGAGGTGCATTTACCTGGGTACAATTACTGTGGACCAGGTACATAGCTAGAGAAACGTTTAGCACGCGGTGATTGTGGAATCAATGCTTTGGATGAAGCTTGTAGGGAACACGACATAGTATACTCAAAAAGTAAGGACTTGAGTGAGCGTCATAAAGCTGACTCTGTTTTAATTGATAGGTCCTGGGATCGTGTAAAAGCATCGAATAGCAGTTTTGGTGAGAGAGCAGCAGCGTACTTTGTAACGAACATGATGAAGGTAAAGAAAAAATTTGGTATGGGATCAAAACAGAAAAAGACAAAGAAAGTAGTAAAAACGTCTCTTGCTTCAATGATCAAAAAGGCGACCAAGGAATTGAAAAAAAATAAACCGCTTGACATATTTCATGCAATAAAAGTTGCACGCAAAGCAGTATCTAACTCAGTGGGTTGTAGGAAAAATGTTGTAATTCCACGGGTTATAAATGTGCCCAAGGTAGGTGGCTTCTTGCCACTTGTACCAATTTTAACAGCACTTAACGCTGTGGGTAGTTTAGCGTCAGGCAGCGCAGCAATAGTAAAGTCTATTAACAATGCAAAGATAGCAAAACAGCAACTAGAGGAGAACAAGAGACATAATAAAAAAATGGAAACTGTTTCGTTGGGTATGGTATATCATTTAACAAAAATAATCGAAAACAAAATCGCAACCAAAAAAACTACTAAGCGAGCTACCCAAAAGGGCATTATCTAACTATGATATCATGCGGTTTGCCTTTAAAAATATTCAACATTTTCGGGGTGTTTATATGAAAGATGAATTACCAAAAATCCCACTATATCGTGAGTGTGGAATAATAAATTTAACAGACTCGTCATCAAAAGGAATGCATTGGGTAGCTTATTTTAAGAGAGGTTCTGTTTCATATTACTTTGACAGTTTTGGGAACTTACAACCACCATTAGAAGTAATTAAATATTTGGGAGAAAGCATTAAGTATAATTATCAACGTTTGCAACAATTCGGTACAGTTAACTGTGGACATTTGTGTCTACAATTTTTGTTGCAATCCAACTCATTGCACTAAAGATGGGTGGAATGTGTTTATGATATGTGTGTGTGTGTGTGTGTGTGTTCCTTGTAAGAACGCACATGTCTGGACTGTGTGTCCCGTTACAGAACCACTTGAAAATCGGTTGGCCTTTGTGAACCTCACTCGAGAAATGCTCGAGAATATGCTCCTTTGTTCATCGTTGGAGGATATAAAATCAACCGGCTCCTCGAAGGAAAATATCATTCAGTGACCAGCAACACCAGCATCAGCAGCATCAACAGCATCAACAGCATCAGCAGCATCAACAGCATCAACAGCATCAGCAGTATCAGCAGCAACAACAACAAAAACATCAAACCATCACAGCACCATCACAGCAACAACAACAACAACAATATGGAATGCAACAACTTCGAAAACATACAACAACTTTCAACATTTTGTGGAGGTTGATAGACAACCTACCATTAACGATGCTAACGGAGGAAGATTCAACTGAATCTCAGGTGACGGAGGAGGAGTTCATAGACACAAGTGTCTTCAACCTCCTCGACCCGTTGACATGTAACAATATGATAACCCAAGAGGACTTAGATGCCCTCTTGAAAGACATTGAGGAGGACCCAGATATGCGTGGGACAATTTTAAAATAAAAAATACATTTTAAATAAAATTATAAATATATATACAAACAATACAAAATTTTTTAATTGGGGAGGTGTTTTAACTTTTATTTCAGCTTTTATTTCAGCTTTTATTTTAGCTTTTATTTTCAACATTTTTATTTTTAAAAATAAATATAAATATATATTTAATCAAAATTTTAAAATAAAATATATATTTAAACAAGCACAAATTTTAAAATAAAAAAAAATTTTAAAACAAATAAAAATGTTTAATTGAGGAGGTGTTTTGCATTAATCTTGGATTTTTAGAACTTTGGCTTTATTTTCAGCTTTTTATTTACAGGATATAACTGGTCTAAAAACAGCTATTACAAACAGACCTGTTCTGTTCAAACAGCTATTACCAACAGACCTGTTCTATTCAAACAGCTATTACCAACACACCTGTTCTGTTCAAACAGCTATTGGTATCAGACCTGGTCGGTTCAAACAGCTAATGGTATCAGACCTGGTTAACAAAAACAGCCATTGATATCAGACCTGGTTAACACAAACAGCCATTGATATCAGACCTGGTTAACACAAACATCTAATAGAAATTGGCAAGAGATCAGTTTTAGATACAGTTTGTATACAATCCAACTCGATATGTGAAGGGTGGATCCTGTGTGTATTTGTGAGCGTGTTTTTTTTTTTTTTTTTTTTTTTTTTGGTATACACCCCGGCAGGAAAATCTTCAGAAAGATTCCATCTACCTCCTGTAGATGGATATGTGCGATTCCTACGCACTAAAAACCTCCGTATGGTCTCGTCTGTCCAGTACGTGCTCACCGGGACTGTCAATAAAGATACTACGTCGGTGAGCAGGATGAAATGCTCCTATGCATTCCTTCGTCATATTGCGCGAATTCGCGTCCGCTAGGTGCTCATTTAGTCGCCTTGTACGACAAGCCGAGACGGCTGAGATAGTATTCTTTACCCGCCACCCCACGGGCGTCGAGGATCAGCTATCAGCGACCTGGTCTGTTGGTCGTCTCGTCAGCTCGCACTCGTGTCATTATATTGATGATGATGGCGTGGCACGCCTGCCATGTCACAGCGTCTGCCATCATCGCAGCTAGCAATCCGGATGGTGATAGTGGAGATCCTATGATTCTCGTCAACCGCTCTCTCTCGTCAGTAAAGCGTGTACAGTGTAGAAGCACGTGCTCTGCTGACTCCACCTCATTCACGCAGTAAATGCACTGTGGGGTATCTACGTGGTGAAACCTTGCTAGGTACCTCCGAAAGCAGCCATGGTCAGTAAGGAACTGGGTAGGTGTAATCCAGCTCCTTGTGTTTGCAGTTGGTCCATCATAGGTCAGGAATAAGTATGTTTGTCCATCGTCCTTTTGTTGATGATCGCCATCTGCCCTGCCACTCCTAACAGATGCTCGTACACTATGGTCGAGTTGGTTCCCACCCCATGTCTGCAAGTGACCTTATCTCCAGGTCAACTGGTGGCGTCCCTGCCAGCACTAGCGCCCATCCTCCGAGATGGTACTGAAACCCATTATCAGGCGTAGGGCTACTGTGCGATAGACCGCCCGCATCTCCTTTAGATAGGACGATTTTCCCTTACCAGCTCCATATTGGAGCGGCGTAGAGCAGTTCGCCCTCTCACGGAGCCATCACCTCCTCAGCATCCTGCCGCCACATTCCATCACCTGGCTACACAGTAGCTGTCATACCGCCTTCCTGCTGGCATATTTCATTTCCTTGAAGCTCACCTATGGTCGATCAAGACCCCCAAGTACTTCAATGCCTCCGCTGACTCCAATTTATTCCATTACAGATATTTGCAGCTTCTCAACTCCTTTCCTGCTGCTTAGTAGAACCACTTCGGTCTTATGTGCTGCAATTTCGAGCCCTGCATTCTGTAGCCAGTCTGTAGCTGCTACAATGGTATTATTGCAAAGAGATTGCAGTTCTACCAGTGTCTTGGCTACGGCAGTAATGGCCACGTCGTCCGCAAAGCAGTGCAGCTGCGTATCACGGGGTGTACTAATGGTCAGGATGCCATTATACATAATGTTCCACAGGATTGGTCCAAGGACCGACCCCTGCGGAACTCCCGAGGTGACTTGGTACTTTTTTGGGGAATCGGTCGTTTCGTACCAAAGTACTCGGTCCCTAAAATAGCTGCCAATTATACCCTTTAGGTAATCTGGGATTCCCATAGAGCTCATGGCACTAAGAATACTGGTCCATCTTGCCGTGTTAAAGGCGTTCTTCACGTCTAAAGTGACGATGGCACAGTATTTCTTTGCTCCTCCTAGCCATCTTTCTCCCGCTAGTGCATTTTGTGCAATATCACGGACGTTGGCCAATGCGTCAAGAGTGCTTCTTCCCTTTCGGAAGCCATACTGTTGATGGGCCAGCCCATTAGGTCCCTCCGTAAAAGCTTCTATCCTACTGTATATTATTCGCTCGAATAGCTTTCCCACAATATCCAGCAGGCAGAGTGGGCGGTAACCACTGGCGTTGGATGTTCGCCCTTCCCTTTCGGAATAAGAACAAGTTTTTGCTCTTTCCATGTGCTCGGGAATATCCCTTCCATGAGACATTGTTGGAAGGTGGTGCTGAATATGACCGGCTTGGCTACAGCAGCGGCTTTTACGACTATCCCTGGGATACCTCAAGTCCAGGGGCCTTACCGGGCTTTATCCTGCTAGCGCTTGTAGTATTTCCTCAGGAGTGATGCAAGGGAAAAGTACTCCAGGAGATACCTGCGCCGGCTGCCATAGAGATGTTTGCTTGGGAAACAGCTCCTCTACGATATTCGACATGACATCGGGCTCCATATATATTTTCCTCCCCGCCGATTTAATCCTCTTGTAGACTATTTTATATGCCGGGCCCCATGGGTTATCTCAACACTTGTGACAGGTCCTTAACGCCTCGGCTTTGGCTTTTTCAATGGCTTTTTTCAACGTGGCACGAGCTATTCTATGCGGTCAACCATGTGCGAGTGGTTTTCGCGCCCCCGTGCCCGCTGTGCCCGTCTCCTCGCTCGAAGCACTCCGTCCTCAATTCTCTAAGGGAATCACTCCACCAATATACTGGTGGTTTAGTCTTCTTTCGCGTTCTACCGGCATTGTTGCATCCATATCCTTCTTAGTGATTCGCAAGATTTGATACCATTTCTCTGCAGGTCCGATTGGGTTTACCAGATCGTCAATAACGTAATTTAGCATGTCATTGTCAATTTTCTTGACGTCCCACGCCCTCCTAACTCACTTATCCGTTGCCTGCTTATCGCGCACACCACCTTTCCTCCACCCCCACTTCCATTCTTCTCACCCTACTGCAAGGTGACGTCAGTAGATGAGCCTCTGTCGTTGTCAAATGTTGGTTTGAGTCCGTCATTCAGCAATATCAGGTCGAGCTGGCTCATTGCATTAATGACTGCCCTACCTCGTCGATTTGATGTTCGGCTCCCCCATTCTACTGCCCAGGCATTGAAGTCGCCCGCTATAACCGCTGGCCCTCGTACTCTCGCATGTTGTACCAGGTGCTCCAGCATCTCTTCGAATTGGTCGTAACTATCGCTCGGAGGGGCGTAGACGCTGTAGAAATGAACCCCCTTCAATTTTGCATACGCAAAGCCGCGAATGAGAGCGGACTGAACTTCCTGCACGTGTATTCCGGTGCAGCATTTTACCGCCGCCTTTCCTAGCTCGTCTAGTATGATGTCTGCGTTCCCCCCAATAGAGATGTAGGGCTCACTCAACAAAAGGACATCTACCTTGCGTTCCACTGCGGTTTGTTGTAGTAGGCTCTGGGCAGCCCGCAGTGGTTTACGTTCAGCTGGGCAATCTATTGGCTATCTGGTGCTGCTCCTTACTCCTTCCTGTTTTTTGGCCTTCTTGTATTTTGACACCATAACCACCAGTCGCATGGTTCCTATCTTCGCTACAAATTAGGCATTATAGTGTTCTACGCAGCCTTTACTTTTGTCCCCTGCCTCCCATCGTAGCACAATCTGAGCGATCTTATCCCTGCAGTTGCTTGCCGTGCCCAAGCCTAGGCATCTAAGCACGCATTGGTCTAATGTCTTGGGTGATCCGACACCTAGACCATCCCACGGTTACGGTACCCTTTTATACCGTGATAGCGTCAGTTATACCCAGCATTAACGTGGCTACTTGGGTCCCATCACGCATTTTTCTCATGCCTCCACATCCGGCTTTGAGATCTCACCAAACTGCGTCTTAAGGCATAGGCAAGGTCTTCGCAGTCGTTGCCTCGTCCATACCAGTCACAGTAAGGTGGTCTTTTAGATCCCGAGCGAACTGAGGCTAGTTCGTTCAGGGAATTCTCTATGCCTTCTCTGATCTTACTAGCTAGTGGACCTGATTTTCGCTCCAATTCCAGGATTAGTTCACCCTTCTGGGTCCGTCTAATTTTTGGACTTGTTTTCCTATATCTATCAGACTCGGGTCCCCCTTCAATTTCCGTAGTATTTCTACATACGTATCTCTCCCGTCTTGGTCACTATAAGCGCCTCTGGTTTCTTCGCAGTTAGGCTCACCTTCTTCCACTCAACCTTTTGCTATTGGGGCTCTTCTTTTTGACCTCTTCAGCATATGATGTCTTCTTGTTTGATTCCACATTTTGCTATTTGCCCATATTATTTTGGGGCGTCGCTTTCTTTGCTTCTGTCCCTTGACTACAGCTCCGTTTTTTCTTAAGCCCTCTGTTTGGGTGCCAACATTCCTCAAACCTCCGAGATCCTTCCTACCTCCATATAGACGGAGAGTCAGCTATCTCCTTTGATACCTTATAACGTGACGTTGAGCCGAATCTCCGAGTACCTGATCTCTTTCATTCATAAGGATACTATCAGATCAATTTTGCCATGCCTGCGATCCACAGCCCAAAGGCGAGACAGGTGGTGATCTGGTTCCAAACTTTGGTCGGGACCTGTGAATCATAATCCCATTCTTGTAGCTTCATATCTGGAGAGGCCAATTCCCACCTCTACACACTCGGTCGCTGGTTATCACGGCCGGGGGCCCGCTTGCTCACCCCTCACAACCGCCGTACTGGGCTTCCACACCCTCACCTAATTTTAACTCCTCTATGACCTTCCATTTGGTTAATTCTAACCGGTGCATTTTAACCCTTCTCCAGGGGCACTTCCTCAATAGATGGTGTAGCTACCCTACAAACTAGCCGCCCACTATGGGTCAGACCTAACCATATCCCCCAATCTGGGACAACCATACTGGGTTTTAATAAGCCATTCGATGTTTCTCACCGGCAGGCCGCCTTCTCATCTTACCAGCCCCCCTGTTGGGTAACAAAGGGCTGTTCCCAGGGACGCCCTGGAGGCGATGAGATGCTTGAGTTTAGCCAAGTATGGATCGCGCTGGACTTTGCCATGTTAAAGCCGCTCAGCAACTTTACCATACTAGCATCACCCCGTACCCCATTTGTGAGCGTGTGTGTATGTGTGTGTGTGTGTGTGTGTGTGTGTGTGTGTGTTTTCTTTGAAGACTCCATATATATATGGGACATATTCCTTTGAAAGATCTCCATGTTCCCCACATCACAATCGGTGGTGTATGTCGCTAGTGGGTATAAAATCAACCAGCTCCTCGAAGGCAAATATCATTCAGTGAGCACCAAAAGTCTCGTCAGCATCAGCAATCAGCGTCCACGACCTCAGCAACCAGCAACCAACACCCACAGCACTATCAAAAAAATCCATCAACGAGAACACCGCATCCAACATGATTGATCTCACGGAAATGGAATCCCAGCAAACATTTTATGAACACAACCGAGAGGACTTTGATGACCTTTTGAAAATCAATGATAATCTCTTAAAGATCAATGAAGATCTTTTAAAGGCCAATGAGGATCGAGTGAAGAGCGCCTTCAACTCGCTTAAAGTGAGAGTAAACTTCACTTTAAGAAGCTGCTCATCAACACACCATACAATATCATGAAAGCGAAAAAGGTTAAAGGAAAATTTGGTACCAACGTGATGGTCGAGCTGGAGAACCATTTCGTTTTCCTTATCCTCGTTTAATGCGAAAAAATAAAAAAAAAAAAAAAAAAAATTTTTTTTTTAATTAAAATTATTACACTATATATCTTATATTTTCAAGTAGTTCTACAGTCCATTCACAACCACTAGAGTGAAATAACCGTTTCAGTTCTAACAGCTTGAGTGAATTACAATGAATCAAAATATTTTAGCTCAATTAACCAAAAGTCGAAAGGCTCTAAAAAAAAATTTTTCTGAATTAAAACAACTCAAAACTCAGAATACTGATGGTTTGGAGGAAACATTCAAACCCATAACAGAACCTTTACATGAACTTGTTAATGACACTAAAAAGTTACAGAATATGTTACCCACAGACTATAAAAATGTTAAAACTGAAATGACACCTAAACAAAACATTAGTGGAGATAACACACTACATGCGAAAAAGATGAAGATGAAGAAAACTAAAAACTAAATATGATGCTGACAGTGATGATAATGATGATGATGATGATGATAATCAATTCTATTCTCAGTCAGCAATAGAGGATACATCATTTGTACTCCCGAATCAAGATGAGCCCCATACATCAAGAGCGATATTGAGTCAAGTGTACCCTCATACATCATCCTCATTAACACATCCAGCTGTACATCATGATGAGAGCTCAAATCCTCTTTTGGATGTGACATTTGGACCATACAAAAATGCAACCGGTCAATTAATGATGGGAAGTAATTACATAAATGTATCTGGCAATAAAATTGAATTTGAAGATGATAAAAACTGGGAACTGACAAATGGTTTATATTCTTTAATATTCCATCGTCAACCACAAAATTACAGTCAAAATGACTTGAAAATATACAGAGAAATTTTGATAAAAACTAATGTATATCGAAGAAACTTTCATCCAAGTGGACAGTTGAAAGGAACAAGAGCACATAAATATACGAAAATTATAAATCCACTTTTAGCGAAAACACCTACTGCCGAGTCTACACCCAAAAGCTCTAAACCAAGTGTATCTGGGTCTGGATATATGACCCTTAATATGAATAAACCCAATTATGTATACTGGGATGATCCAAATGAGTTGGTTGAACGACTGCAGCTATTAATAGCCTCTCAATCAGCTGGAAATAATAATCACACTAATGAAATTACATCAATAATTGAAGAATTGAGAGAGGCTCAGATTATATGCTAAGTTATTTACACTATATATATATGACATGTCAATATTCAAGAGAGTTTATAATCATCATGTCTGTTGACAATGTTTGGACACTACATACATGAGAAGCAGAACCCTAATCATTTAATACGAGATGAGAAAACTTTATCGGGACACTACATCGATGCAGATGGGAACTTTAATATTCAACGAAAACGTATAAAAAATGGTGTCATACTAAAAGAGAACACTGACATTGTCATCAAAGAATATGTGGATAAGGTTATGAACGAGTCGAGTGATTCTCTAATGTCAACGATTTCACAACATCAAGGTGCTGTTTATCGATCAATAAATTTTAAAACTGCAGAACTTGATGAAAGAATATTGAGACTTGAGGAACTTACGTCAAGCATTTATGAAAAAATTAAATATGGTTATCGGCTCAAGTAAATTTCTCTTATTCTGATTACAAACCATCTAAATATGAGCAGACGAGGTATTGTAAACGAATTACATGCTTCCTCGCGGAAACATTTTCTACGGCGTAGAGTCATCACAAAGGAAATAAATGATTTATGGCAAGTCGACTTGGTTGAAATGGGAAAGTACGCAAAATCAAATAATGGTTATGATACTTGCTAACAGTAATAGACACATTCTCAAAATTTGCCTGGGGTGAAGCAATAAAGTCGAAACATGCGAAGGACGTTGCTCATGCAATGGAGAAAATATTTAAATCAGGACAAGGAGTGCCCAAGAATCTACAATCAGACGATGGTAAAGAGTTCTTTAACACTCAATTTACAGCTCTGATCAAACAATATGAAATCAATCACTATTCAACATATAGTAGTCTAAAGGCCTCAATTGTTGAGAGATTCAACAGGTCTTTAAAAGAACTCATGTGGCGAGAATTCAGTTTTAATGGAACATACAAATGGATTGATGTGTATAAAAAATTAATTGACATATACAACAATAGAGTACACAGAACCATAAAAATTGCACCCATCAATGTAAACAGTGAGAATGAAAAACTCATCTTGAAAACTGCATACAATAATATTAAAATGTTTGCTGGTAGTAAACTAAAGATAGGGGACTATGTACGCATCAGCAAATATAAACATGTATTTGAAAAGGGATATACCCCAAATTGGACAACTGAAATATTGAGAATAACTAAAGTACAAAATACTTACCCAACAACATACTTACTGCAATGGCAATCCAGTCAAAGGTGGTTTCTATAAAGAAGAACTGCAAAAAACAACTTTTCCCAATACATTCCTGGTTGAAAAAGTGCTGAAAAGGAAAGGGAATAGAGCTCTGGCCCGCTGGCTGGGTTTCCCCAAAACCGAAGACAGCTGGATTCATAAAACTGAAATTTTGTAATCTTTAAGTAAAACATTTTTTCTTTTCTTTTTCAATCTATATCATTTATTTATCATATTTTTAACAACATTTTTTAAGATTATTAAAATTAAATTACTATTATCCAAATATCTTATAAGTATACATTTGTTTTGTTTAAATAAACAATCACATTATAAATTTAAAACTATAGTTTTATTTTTTTAATTCCATCTAATAACATAAAATGCATTATCATTTGAGTCTCTTGAATGTCTACCACACTTTCATTTATTTAAACATTTCCTTTGAATGCATTTACCTTCCTCACTTTACTTTGAGTGCTTTGTGAGTTCTTCTCCAACGCACATATTTGGCTGCGCCAAATACTGGACTGTGCTTCTAGAGTAGATATACAACCCTCAATTTCATTGGGAATTGTAGAGTAATGCCCTATTGCTAGAGTTGAAACCCCATCTTCACAAATTATTCTCTTATCATCTTTGTTGTCTAAAATAGTTTTTGTTATTTTTAGTGTACTAATTTCACAAATTATTCTCTTATCATCTTTGTTGTCTAAAATAGTTTTTGTTATTTTTAGTGTACTAATTTCATGCCCTCTAGATCTAAAGATGTATAATTTTTATACCCCTCAAATGTGACCTTCTCCAGACAATTGCGCTTTACTTCTTTATTCTTTTTTACGCATATTTCCCTAGCAGTACCAGAATTGTCACACCTATATGCATACATTTTTGAACGTAACCCAACAAACTCACTCATTCATTTACCATGCATCTCATCTTTAAAGAAACCTAAACGCTTCTTGTTGCACTGTTTAAAATTGTATTATGTAGCCAATTCATTTGAATACTCATATGTATCAAATTTCAATTCGACATCATCACGAATTTCTTCATAGAAGTCGTTCGTTTTTATAGAGTATATAAACGAATCAGTGTCCATTTAATTTAATTTAAGTGCTTTGTTAAATTTAGGTTTCATATAATCATAATGAAAATCATACATTTTGATTTTAGATAACTCCAACACTGCAAAGCCTAAATATATTGGCTTATCACAAATGTTGTGTAATCTTTTCATCTGAATTGCAAACATAGTCTCATTAAACTTTGTTGCACTATGAAAATTTGACCTGGATATCAAGTCTCTGGCACACAATCTAGGGCGCCCACCTTGTGGACCTACGTCTGGAGAATTCCATTCTGTAACAATCCGAATGTCTACCCTCTTTTCGCTGTTTTCCATGGTTTTACCATAGACAGCATTATTTAACAATCTGAAAAAATTTTTTTCAAAATTATTTGTTGTCCTAGTCCTATGCTCAGTGTTTATGTCAATATACTTTTTAAGCCAGGCCTTCTGTTTAAACTCTATAACGGTGTGAATCTTTTTTATCCTCAACCCATGCTTAATACACTGCTGTAGAGTTTTGTAGTGTATAACATACTTCTCCTTATCGCGGAGATCAGCTATTAGCTTGGGAATTTTTAATGATTTTGATGGTAATTTATTGGACGGGCAGAAGGGCAAATCATTGTGCATATCGTGGAGTGAGTATGGATATTCCAAGTCAACCTCAAGAATATATCCATACTCACTGTTATCAGATATATCATCAATGTCAAATGATTGCACTTCTACCCGCTCTAACCATTTGTTTTTACCGTAAGGTAGAGGTTCAGACATGGCCCAATCATAAAGGTTATTTGCATCCACATACATTAAATATTCCGATTCTCTTGTAGAATCAAAATCTTTAAGGTATTTGTGGTTTGCTTTGGTGTGTCTATGACTACATTGAACTAATCCACCTCGAATTCCACACTGAATATATCTTATCATATCGATATCTGTGAGTAATTCAAGGCAGATCTCTGTTGTTTTCAACATCGCATCCCATGACAACCCTGGGGTTGTGTAATAATGAGCAGGATCGAGTTGATGAACGCTTAAACAAAGTTCCCTAAAGTTTTCGAAAACGTCTGTTAACAATAAAACATCAGTTTTCAAATATAACTCCAAGTAGTCTTTAAGAGTTTGACACTTGAAGTTATTCCACACTGAGCATGCATGGTTGTAATCTTCCTCAGAACATTTTGACTCTGTCATATTGCTGTAGAACTTACTCCTTGGTGGGAAACAAGTTTCTTCCAACTTTTGAGCTGAATCTAAATATTCATAAGGGCAAAATCAGATTTGTTTGGGTATTGTGTTTTGAGAATATTACAATTGTTCTCACTTAAATTTGCTGCAAGTGTGCTTAGACTAGAGGGCATAAATCTTAAAGAGTCCAAAAATCTAATTTCTAGGGTATCGTCTTCTACTGGCACAAATTTTGAAATAGTAATATATAATTCCTTGTTCAAAGGAATTACTTTAATATCCCCCTTAATCTCCCCGAGCTCTTTCACAAACAAATGTGCATTATATTTTGACAAATTGTGAAAGAGCACGGGGATAAAATTTCCTTTCCTATGGTTGAGGTTGCACGAATTACGTGCTGCACCTCGGTATGTGCCAGTAAAATGACAGTGATCTCTCACTCTGTCATTACCCAAACTACCCTTGCAAATATGACAATTAATGGCCTCATCGAAATTATATGAATCCTGTGGACTCATTTGGATGGGTACCACATTCTTCATGTGGCTCTGATATAATTCGGACAAATCGGACGTTAGACTTTCAATGAAAGTGCGGCTTACATCCCCGCCCGTTCTTAAAACAAACTTATCTAGTGCTGTATCAAATGCACACTTTATATAGTATGCAAATGCTACAGGCACATGCTTATTAATAATTTGTGAATTATCACTTACATCTATATTAGAAGAATCCAGTATGCATTCAAAATCTGCATACACGGTGAATGGAATCTTCAGCTGCCGGTGGTGATTTTTAAAGAACACCTCTGTCTGGTGGGGCTTAGGTGGCTCCGTAACAGTTCGACTGCATATTTCTCCATGTCGACTGGCCCTCTCTTCACTCGTCGAATATCGCAAGCATTGGTTGCAGAACCAACGCTTTGGTTGCTCCCTACCCAATTGTGATGAGAGCAGACTGAAATTATAAAGAATTCGATATATGTTATTTAAATATTATTTTTATTTTATTACTTGTACTTACGCAGATATATTTTTTATCCACACATAGTGACCGTGTACATTTCCATTTGGTCCATCCAATAGTAGTAGGTTGATGTGTGATTTCCCTTCAAATCCAGCACAATAAAGTGGTCCAAACACTTTGTTTGCTTCCTCATCATATCCAAACACATTTATGCTGATGAGTGGGTTCCGTCTTGTGAACTCATTCATTTTGCTAAGCTCCATTGGAAACGATAGTCCTCTGAAGTCCACCTTGTAGTTGTTGTCCACTTGAATTATTTGTGAAGCTATGTTGATATTGTAGCTGGAGCATCGCTGTGCATTTCTAATTGGCTTAAGGGCTGATATTATTGCCCACTTGAAGCAGAACACATCATTGTTCTGCACGTTGATAAGAGCTCGTTTGTGTTCAAGCTTCAACGGAATTTTAAAATGCTGTGATCCTCTAATGGGATCACATTGAAGCATGTTTAGCTCCACTCTGATGAGACGAGTCATCGTCCATCCACTATCCTTTTCCTGAAACTCACTCATTTTATTTTTCATTGCATCTGCATGCATTTCATAGAGTTCCATGAAATTGGAATACATCGAAACCAGTGACATTTTGCTCTGGAACGATTTTCCTCTATTTGGGAATCATGCTCTTTCAGCAGCATGTACTCAGCAAACAACTCAAAATTAACTTTTGATGTTGTATGTGAGCTCATTACCCTTTCTAAATGAGGAATCAGTGCTACTCCAGCTTCATTAAGGAATTCATCCGGAATTCTTACAGCAGCTCCCTCATTAATAAACATATATTGAAGGATACGTCCCTTGTATCCATCAACAATTTGCTTCACCTGTCCATCCACAGGTCGGATTGCATTATATTTATGCAACTCGGTGCGAACATGGTGGTGCCATTGCATATTTGCAGGTAAATACTGCTGGCATGGGTGACAAAACACTCCATTGATGTTGTTGAAGTTGTTGGTGTTATTGGTGTTGTTGAAGTTGCTAATGTTGTTTGAATTCATGATGTTGTTGTTGTTGTTGTTGATGATGACGTTGCTGATGTGGGTGTTGTTGGTTTTGATGTTGATGTTGTTGTTGATGATGTTGTTGTTGTTCTTGTTGTTGTTGTTGATATTGTTGTTGATGTTGTTGTTTGTTTTACACAAATTTTTACACAAATTTTTACACAAAATATTTTCAAATTACTTACTTGATTTTAATTTGGACGTTTCTCCCCCGGCTTTTATCTCATAGCCAAGATACCGAACTGTAGATCTCAAGAAGAAGCTCTTTGAAATGTTAAATGAGAAACCGGTCTTCACTATAACGTCTAATACAAGTTGCAACCGCTCATACGCATCTTCCTTAGATTATCGAATGGTTCTTCCAATAAATTTGCCAATTCGAATTTTTGTAACTGCAGCTGGTGAAATTCACTCATGAACAATTCCAGCTTTTGGGGTCAAAGTAGATGGTACTCCTATACGACTAAACCAAACTAATTTTTTATACCCGCAACCCATAGGGTAGAAGGGTATTATGACTTAGTGCCAACAGAAAATGTATGTAACAGGCAGAAGGAGGCATCTCCGACCCCATAAAGTATATATATTCTTGATCAGCGTCAACACCGAGATGATATAGCCATTCCGTCTGTCTGTCTGTCCGTCTGTCTGTCCGTATGAACACCTGGAACTCATAGTCTATAAGACATAGAGACACCAAATTTGGCAAAAAGGTTCCTTCATACCCTACGCAAATCAAGTTTATTTCAAAATTGGATGCCACGCCCTCTTCGCCCACAATAAACATTAATCTAGAAAATGTCAAGTTTTTTTTTATGTAAATCGCGTATAACTCCAAAAGTTATTTGTGTAATGATGTGTAACCCATCTGAGCTTGACACTCTTAATATACCCTGTAATATTGGTATAAATCGGATAAGTGGAACAAAAGTTATTCGTTAAATTATTTATCAAAATTGTTGTGCCCAGTGCGTATGGACGTTTTAAGTGTGTGAATGACCTAGAGATATCAAATTTGGTGACAGTATTCATATAGCTCTTCCGCAGATCAAGTTTGTTTTAGATTTTTGCCACGCCCCTTTCCGCCTCCAAAAACTGGAAAGCCGTAATAATATACCTAGAGCACTGAATTTTGGTATGCATAATAATAATTATATTCTCAATGATTCCTGTGAATTTGGTTTAGATCGAAAATAAGAAAGGTTTTAATGAATCAATTTTATATGCAAAATTCACTTGCAGCTGCTCGCGCTTAGTTGACATGTACCGTGTCGGTATTTAATGGATTTCTTAAAAATATGTTTATACCAAAAAAAGAAATTTATATATTCGGTGGAATTTTTGTTAAAATATCATTCAGGCTTTTGTTTTCTCTCGAAATGGGTTGCGGGTATCATACGGTCACACTCTCGACTGTAGCTTTCTTACTTGTTTAATACCACCAAAATTAACATTTCAAAATTGTGAAAAATATTAAATTGAATTTCAAAAAAAATCATATTAGAACTAACAAATCTTATATTCTTCAATACAAATAAATTATAACATACTATATCAACAATTAATAATTATATAGAGATTTATATTTTTTTACTTTAATTTTTATTATTTTTTCAAAAATTAACACTTATATCCTACTTCCCTTCATCAAATAAAAAAAAAAATCTACTTGAAAAAACCAAATCTGTTTTACCTCCCCACATCTTTCATTAAACTGATAGAACTAAGAATCTTTATGAATACTTTTCGAACTTAAAACTCCCTTTCAACACTTCCCAAGAATCAAAATTAGCCAACAACCATAATGTTCCATTTATTTTATTTCTTTAATTTATTTAAATTTATATCTATCCTTAAACTTACAATAACAAGTCATAACTATTTAACTCTTTTGACGTTTAAATATATGGCGAAAAAATACACAACACATATTTGCCATTTATCCCTCAGCACTCCCTTTAACACCATTAGGAATATTAATAAATAATTCAATCATATTATTTCAGAAAAAGTCTCTATATTCTAAAAGTTAAAATTTTAAAAAAAAAACAATAAATAAATCTCACATAAAACTACCCATTTAATTTACTTGATTATAGCCAGGTTTAATAAAGTGATTTCTTCAATATGATACTTTTTTACTTTTTTAAGGAAATGTAATTAATATTTTACCAGTTTATCAAGGATGACAAAATGTTTCTCGACAAGAGACTTATCAAGGTTAACACACGCTGTAACAATTGGATAATTGTATTTATATTATCAGAAGTGTTATTTTTTGTTTGATTCTATTAAGCATTAATTCATAGAAGACTTTCTCCAGCTATTGAATTAGGAACTTCATGTCTTCTTTTAAATACTTAAATTTTATTGGCTTCTGGAGTAACTTTAACATGAGCTTTCATAGTTTAATAGAAAATAATCATTCTCATTATTTTTCACAGTACTTTTAGGAGTTAATTTACCATTTTTACAATCCAATGAATATGTTGAACATTTTTTTACAATCGCAGATTCAGTTTATGGATCTACATTTTACATAGCTAGAAGATTTCATGGAGTTCTTGTTTTAATTTAAACAACATTTTTATTGGTATGTTTATTGCGCCAATTAAATAATCATTTTTCAAAAATCATAATTTTTTAAAAATTTCATAATTTTTAAAAAAAAATCATAATATTTTATTTAAAGCAGCTGCATGATATTGAGACACACTCCTTTGATTAGGAGGATAAATCTCAAAAATTAATTATCTGTAGAGTATAGGAGTCAAAAGGTCTTTTAATAATAGAATAGATAAGTTTTTCAATCATATTCATTGCATCTCTTATTCTAATAAATGCAATTATTGATCTTGATCAATAATGATCTTAGCTTCAATCTTATCTGAAAAAACTTTAGTCGACCGAAAGAAAAGATCCTCTTTTAAATGTGGATTGTCGACCTAATCTTAGGTAAATCTAACCTTATTTTTAATTTAAGCCAAAATGTAGGCTTATGGTGGGGATTAAGTAAAGCAGCAAACTTTTTTCTTTTAATGGTTAAATGCTTTTTATACTTCCAAACTTATATAATTTAATAAAAACTTTATATTTTCATTGTAAAAATTAAGTAAATTTTTTTTATAAATTAGTTAGTTTAATTCACTTTATTAAAAGATTTATTAATCCCCATAACATCATCATTAAGAAATTAAAACTCAAAACACAAAATTTAATAAATAAATTTTAAAATTATTATTATGTATAAAAAATAAAATTTGAAAATAATTTTCTAATTTTTGTAATAAATGGTGCCCACCAAAATAATCTTATCAACCTTGATCAAATCTTTTTACAACGATTTGTCCGTAATTTAAAGGATAAAGAATTATTCCGTAAGTTCTAATAAAAGGCACAAATCATATTAAACTTAAAAATACTGTTTAATTATAATTTTGTAAAGATTTACTTACGTAAAAGCCGTAATAATAGACCTAGAGCATTGAATTTTGGTATGCATAATAACAATGATAGTCTGAATGACTCCTATGAATTTGGTTGAGATCGAATAAAAAACAAGTAAGAAAGCTACAGTCGAGAGTGCTCGACCTTATGATAGCCGCAACCCATTTCGAGAGAATACAAAAAGCTTAAATGATATTTTAACAAAAAAATGGCACAGAATATACTGAAATTTGTTTTTTTTGTATAAACATATTTTTAAGAAATCCATTAAATACCGACATGGTCACACTGTCAACTAAACAAACAATGCGCGGGCAGCTGCAAGTGAATTTTCCATATAAAATTGATTCTTTAATAACTTCCTTGTTTTTCATTCGATCTCAATCAAATTCACAGGAATCATAGAAAATATAATTATTAATATGCATACTAAAATGCTTTAGCTCTATTATTACGGCTTTTACAGTTTTTGGGGGTGGAAAGGGGCGTGGCAAAAATCAAAAACAAACTTGATCTGCATAAGACCTATACGAATACTGCCACCAAATTTGATATTTCTAGGTCATTCACACACTTAAAACGTCCATATGCATTGGGCACAAAAATTTTGATAAATAATTTAACGAATAACTTTTGTTCTTCATATCCGACTTGTACCAAAATTACAGGGTATATTAAGAGTATCAAGCGCAGATGGGTTACCAAAATACACATCATTACACAAATAACTTTTGAGTTATACGCGATTACATAAAAAAAACTTGACTTTTTCTAATTAATCTTATTGTGGGCGAAGGGGGCGTGGCATCCAACTTTTGAAATAAACTTGATCTGCGTAGGGAATGCAGGAACTTTTTTGCCAAATTTGGTTTCTCTATGTCTTATAGTCTCTGAGATCCAGATGTTCATACGGACAGACAGACAGACGGACATGGCTATATCGTCTCGGCTGTTGACGCTGATCAAGAATATATATACTTTATGGGGTCGGAGATGCCTCCTTCTGCCTGTTACATACATTTTCTGTTGCACTAAGTCATAATACCCTTCTACCCTATGGTAGCGGGTATAAAAACCAGAATTATAAAGAATCAATTTCATATGCAAAATTCATTTGCAGTTGCTCGCGCTTTGTTGTTTATTATAGTGTGACCATGTCGTGTTGTGGATTTTTACCCCTATTTTCAAAAAACAAACAAAACACAAGTTTCAGTAATTTTTGGTATATTTGTTGTTAAAATATCATTTAACTTTTTTTTCTCTCGAAATGGGTTGCGGGTATCATACGGTCGTGCACTCTCGACTGTAGCTTTCTTACTTGTTATACCCGCTACCCATAGGGTAGAAGGGTATTATAACTTAGTGCCAACAGGAAATGTATGTAACAGCCAGAAGGAGGCATCTCCGACCCCATAAAGTATATATATTCTTAATCAGTGTCAACAGCCAGACGATATAGCCATGTCCGTCTGTCCGTCTGTATGAACACCTAGATCTCAGAGACTATTAGAGCTAGAGCTACCAAATTTGGGGACAGTACTCCTATAGGGCGTACGCAGATCAAGTTTATTTCAAATGTTGGATGCCACGCCCCTTTCCGCCCCCACAAGTCTGTAAAAGCCGTAATAATAGACCTAGAGCATTGAATTTTGGTATGCATGTTGATAATTAAATTTTCTATGATTCCTGTGAATTTGATTGAGATCGAATGAAAAACAAGGAAGTTATTAAAGAATCAATTTTATATGGAAAATTCACTTGCAGCTGCCCGCGCTTTGTTTGTTTAGTTGACAGTGTGACCATAACGGTGTTGTGGATTTTTATTCGCTATTTTCAAAAATACAAAAAAACAAGTTTTAGTAATTGGTATATTATTTGTTAAAATATCATTAAGTTTTTTGTTTTCTCTCGGAATGGGTTGCGGGTATCATACGGTCGAGCACTCTCGACTGTAGCTTTCTTACTTGTTTTTATTATGTTTTGTTTTTTTGAATTTTTGTTTTATGAATCATGCCTAGCTCTTGACCGATGCTACGGCTGCTACTATGCTCCTGCACAAATAAATAATAACGCTTTAAAAAGAGCATGACTTAATAAATGAAATATAGTTAATTATAAAAATCTATTGACAAAATTCTTGTTAGCAACCCTAAAGCAATAATGTTTTTTAAATCAAATTAAGAATGAGCCCCTAACCCTGCTATAATTATAGTTAAACCAAATAATAATAACAATAATGGTTCTAATCATGAATTTCTTCATAAACTATTACAACGAAATAATAAGTGAACACCCGCTCTTTAATATTCAAGCAATAGCTAATAATAAAGCAACATCACCAATACGATAAGATAAAGCAGTTAATAATTCCACATTCCAAATATTAAATCTAATCTAATAAAAAATAATATAATATAGTTTCATCTGCTCTTATATATTTTATTCTACAAAAAGTAAAAAATTTATTCAATCAAATAAAAGAGTTGTTGAAATTCTCAAGGAAAAAATAAACAACTTCTCATTTAATAAAACTATATTATTTATTGAAAAATTCAAACTACATAAAAAAATGAATCTAATAGAAATTAAATTAATACATCTAATTCTATAGATTGATAAATATTTCACGATCCAAAATGAAACTAATTCATATCACTAACACCACAAATTAAAATTTTTTTAAACTTTTTAAATTTAATCATTATATACATATTTCTCTTTTTTAAATTAATAAATTCAAAGGTAATCAATATTCAGGAGGTTTCCTCCTCTAAAGTATTATTTAATAATAAAAAAATTTTTCCAAGTTGTCTAAATGAATATAACTATAAAGTATAAGCTGCTCTACATAATTAAAAAAGTGAAAATATAATTATAGACACTCAATCAAGAAAAAACTGTATTTAAAAAAGAAAGTTAACCTAAAAAATTTAATTTTGGATGAGCAGCTATATTAGCTGAACTGAATAAAAATCATTATAAAGCCATAACAGACATATTAGCTTTATTAACAAAGAGAGATGCTGCGACTCTCCACTTTGTTCTTTTTCTTCTTTAATCATTTAGGATGGATATTTAGAGATATCATAATTAATGAGTCTTCTTAAAAAAAACATTTTGCATCTTATTAATTTTAATCAATTACATTAAAATTTATATTCCACATTTTTAATTTATTTCATATAAATCAATTATTTAGTTGATTTTTTAATGGAATAGTTTTAAAATTTACTTTATTTATACATTTTGTATCACTAGGAGGGTTATCCTCATTTATTGGATATTTACCTAAATGAATTGTTATCCAACAATTACTTTTAGTAATCAATATGTTATTGATTGATTTTTAATAAAATCAGCTATAGTAAAATTTTTTGAAATTAACGAATTAATGTAAGAAACTAAATGATAATCTAGTAACTCCAAGTTAAGCATAAATTGAAATGGCATCCTTGTATTCAATTTCGTCACATACATATAATATTGCGATATAAAGTAGTTCGCTTTGAGTCATTAAGTTGAATATAACACGAAATAAACTCTTATCTTTTCACTTGTACTACTGCGGTCTGATCGTTGGACCAAATTCCAATAAACATTATTTTTTTACCTACACATTTTTTACTCTGTATTTGTACTTAATTATTACGAAATTAATTGAATCTCAAATTATCAATTCAATAAACTAAATATAAATTTAAATATAGTTTATGGAATTTTTTCTAAATTTGGGTTTTTCTTTATTTCAATATTTTACGCTGTACTATAAGGCTTCAAGTAAATTAAACTTATAGCTTTCAAAGCTTTGAATATAGCCTTCCTTAAAGCCTTAGCTAAATTCTAATCCTTCAAAATTTTAGTTTGTTATCATTTTTGACTATAAGACCATTGATTTGATTAAGAAGAATAATTCTTATAAATAGATTTACAATCTATTGCCTAAACTTCAGCCACTTAATATTAGTAGTATGTTTACCTGAGTATGGGCACAAGTGACATTAATGGGGTAATTAAGATGATAATTTATGGGTTTAGCTGTCAAAAAATATGTCAAGTGGTAATTAAGAGATTTGATGAGGGTCAAAAAGTAGTGTGGGTGTTTAGGGATCGTGGTGATCAAAGGGTTAGGTAAATAAATAAACACATAAATTAGGCTATTGGGGGGTGAGTGTGGTGTGATAGGTTGTGGGGATTGGAGTGTTGGATCTTGTTTGATTTTAGGATAAGTCAAGTGTATGAGGACATATGACCCCGAAAACTGGTGCGGCGACCGGCGATCGGCAACCTTCGACAGCTGCAACAGCCGGAATCGATTGAATGTGTTGACAGATCTGGGTTGCGCGAGCGCAGCTGGCAACAGGGTTGGTGATTTTCGCCACCAGCAAGCATTCGAACGCAACAGGCCGGGGGCGGGCCTTTGACACATGCAGTCGTTCGAACGCAACAGGCAACAAACCGAAAAACGGGGGGGCGGGCCTTTGACACGTGCAGTCGATCGAACGCAACATGCAGCTCATCGAATAACTGGGGACGGTGACCTCGAATGAGTTGACACCACATGCGATCGTGTGAACAATTTTCGCTTACATATCCCAATCCCAATCCCCAGTAAAATAACGGTTTTTCTTGAAATATTTATTACCATTTTTATTTTCTCCAGTAGTGCATACAAATTTTGTGTGTATATTTAGAATAATTTTATTTTCAAGTACAATGCTAAACAGCAATGCTCTAAAGTTACATTTATTTTTCATAATTTTTGAGATTTGTATGAATGCACAGAAAATAAATGACAAGCAGATGTGTCGACTCCAGAATACACATCGCATTTAGCCCAACAACAAGATGTGAAATGCCGCTCAGGAAGATTGGAAACCACCATGGTATCAGTTATTCTATTGTAAATATTTTGTATTTCTCAAGTAGTGTATACAATTTTTGTGTGTACATTTAGAGTAATTTTATTTTCAACTACAATGTTAAACAGCAATGCTCTAAAGTTACATTTATTTTCATAATTTTTTGAGATTTGTATGAATGCACAGAAAATAAATGACAAGGAGATGTGTCAACTCTAGTATACATATTGTCTTTAACCCAACAACCTTATGAGCGGCGGCTCATGAAGATTGGAAACCAGTGTGCTATCAGTTATTCTATTGTAAACGTTTTTTGTGTTTCTCAAGTAGTGTATACAATTTTTGTGTGTATAATTTCTTATGATTTGTCATATTCCCAATAAAATAACAAAATTGGTTTATGTTTTATTTTATATTCAACTACAATATTTAGAAGCGATGCTCTAAATTTACATACATTTTCATTATTTTTTGAGTTTTATATGAACGAACAGAAAAGAAATGACAAGCACATGTGTCGACTCCAGAATGCACATCGTCTTTAGCCCAACAATAAGATGTGAAATGCCGCCCATGAAGATTGGAAACCAGCATGGTATCAGCTAGTCTATTATTAAAAAATGCCAATGATTCCTCCAAGTATTCCAAGTGTTCAGGGAAAATTCGTTCTTTAAACATTTTGATGAAGTTACTTATTCTGATTATAAGTTGTTTGATCGTAATGTTCGTTGTAGTATTGTTTTTGTTATCGATGCAATGTTTTAAATTTTGTATTTTGATTTTGGGTTCCGTGGACGTCTATTTGTTTTGATTTCCGAAATTTGAATGAGAAAATGATTTACCAAGAAGTTAGACGACACGTTGAACTAATCCAGTTAATGGAGTGTATTCAACTATACGATCATGAATGAGAAGGCAATATACTTTGGTATTCATCTCACTTGCTGCAGTTAGTTCGGTAGAAATTTTTACGTCAATTGGCCCTGATTTGACTGATTCATTCTGATATCTACAACAACAGCCTTAGACAAGAATTCCGCTGGTGATAGAAGTGCACGAGCCTCTCGGTTGTAAAAGCTCTCTTGAAATCTCGCATACATATCATACAACACAGCAAACCGATTTTCACTGTATTTAATATTCAAATCCTCATAGGGATAGACTTCAGAATTTAAATATACTTTTGCATTTCTTAAATTGTTTGTAATTAGATTTCTATTCAATGTAAATGCAATGATGGCATACCGCGGATGTTCTGTATTTGCAGCCAATTTAACATTCAATACATGATGTGTCCCCTGCACAAGTGTAGGATTAATGTAACAATCCCAACTGCGGAATGCTAGTGGTAAGCTAGCACCACTTTTTACTACATTAAACATTTTAATTTTGGCACTATCGCTTGGGACAATGTGGGGTACTTTCCAACTAATACTATGTATGTTAGTTTTATGTGTATGATCGCCAACTGTTTTAACATACATATCATCTGTATTTTTAGCTAGTAAGAGAATAAGTTCATGTTTACAATTTAATATGACTTTTTTGTAGTCTTCTCCAAATCCCATCAACATTTTTAGTGGTACAGAATAGCTGAAATGTCCTCCAGAAGAGATGTTATCACCACCGTTCCACCCAGCATTGCGATAAAGTAGATCTTCCTGTTGCCCCACAGAGAGAAAGTTCTTGAGAGTCGATGTTATTTCAGTGAACCGTGTCCTATCCAGCTCACACCCATTCAATTCGTATCTTATTTCATCCAGAAAATAGGCCATACAATTATTTTTGAGCAGACCGTTAACATTAGACTTGCTGCTTGCCCCTGTATTCGCATCAGTAATTTTCTCAAGTGTTCCTTCAAAGTGGAGAAAACTTTCACACGGCAGCACATACAAATCTTGGTTCTGTATTGTGATGCGAACTTTATCGTTTGTCTTGAAGTTTTGTTGATATGGGTAATAAGAGTGATATTCTTTTTTAGTGATACTCTCATCATTGAGGGGCTTATCTTGCACAAAAAAAATCTCATTCATTTGAAAGTTTGTTTTTGGAACTTTATTGAATATTAAATCCTAATGATTTTAAAATTAATTTATTTTTTAAATATTGATGATGATGATGATGATAATGATGATGATGATGATGATGATGATGATGATGATGATGATGATGATGATGATGATGATGATGCTTTCACGTCAGCTTTACATTTACTAATGGGGGTATGGGGTGCTGTGTTGGCTTTTTATTATAAATAATCATTCTGTAGGCCGCAAGTGTAGCCGAATTGATACAGTTTCACCACGCAAGTTGACTAAATCTCCCTTCTGATCAGTTATCCGTACTTCGAGTGTGCTTATTTCTCTGCTGTTGACAGGTAAATAAATCAGATTTCGTGGTGTAATGTTCATTTTATAACCTGGTGGGACATTAATTCCAAATTCATGAAGCACATGATTTGATCCCCTAATAATGTTACATTCCAACCTAATTGTATTTATTTTTAACTATTTACAGGATTATCTGAGATGTAAATTTCAGACTTGTGTGCTCTTAAAATACGTTTATTAAATCCAAATAGCTGTCCAATAGTTCGTTCACGATCAAAAATACCGCTTCATTTCTAGTGCAAACTTGCATTTGGAGTGTGTTGTTATTACTTTGAATTTTTAGGGTATCATGAAGACCATACACTTTTAGCTCATTCAAAATATATTTTGTGATGTCATCGAGTTCATACGAGCCCACTGGTATTTCTATGACTTTATCCCCAATGTGAAATAAATTGTTTCCTTTATCAACGTTTAGTATAGAATTGTATGTATAAAAGTCAATGAGAGCACACTCATAATTGCGTGTTAGTTCAATTTGTGGAAAAAAGTTTTCGGTTATAACTGATGTGTTCCCGTTCAATGTAAATGTTAAAGATGTAGTCATTTTGAAGCCTGACTGTAGACTATCTATTCACCGTCACCTCATTTTACTTATATCCATTTTAATTAAAGTATAATGAATTGATCAAATCCTTTTCTATATTGGCCAGTTTTCATATCGTCATCCTTAGAGATTACTAGAAATCCAAATTTATCCACCCAACAATTTCGTGATATTTCCATAAATGTTTCATAGTCCATATCGCTATTTACATGATCTCGATATATGTGTCGCATGTTTAAATCGTCTTGTTTAAACATTATAATAAAATTTGCATTATCACGTATTAAATGTTTCGGTATATGTGTATACGTTTGGCAAAGATAAAAAGAATCAATATTCTTATGACGACCCATACAAAAATAGTTTCGGATATTATCCTGTTTTTCACATGCCACATCATCAAATATCATAATGGAATTATTTTTAGCTTCCTGTGGTGTTAAAACTGTGTCATTTGCGGAGAATGTGTAGTATCCCATTCCTTGTATTGGTTTGATAAGTTTTTCCAAATACTCATATTTCGGTTGATACAAACTCTTTGAAAATACATAAATATTTTCAAATTTTACTCCATTTGGACTCTCTATGAGGCATCACATTGGTTTTTCCACAATTTGATGGACCAACAATTAAATCTCTAATTGTGTTGGGTAGCAAGGTACTGTGACGAGGCTGTTGATTCTCCTCCCCATGCCCACCGCCCTCAATGTTTCTCACAAAGATGCTTTTCTTTTGTGGTAATAAACGCATGTTAATGAGAGAAGTACTTCATTCAATGAGGAACGTTGGTGGATTGAGGTCGTTATAAAATGATGAAACATTTTTATAATATAAACACTCGTAAATCAAATGTCAAACAGGGTGGTGGTCTTGTAAACAATACAATAAACGCTCTACCCGTTGAAGTGCTTTTACCTGGGTATAATTACTGTGGACCAGGTACAAAGCTAGAGAAACGTTTAGCACGCGGTGATCGTGGAATCAATGCTTTGGATGAAGCTTGTAGGGAACACGACATAGCATATTCAAAAAGTAAGGACTTGAGTGAGCGTCATAAAGCTGACTCTGTTTTAATTGATAGGGCCTGGGATCGTGTAAAAGCATCGAATAGCAGTTTTGGTGAGAGAGCAGCAGCGTACTTTGTAACGAACATGATGAAGGTAAAGAAAAAATTTGGTATGGGATCAAAACAGAAAAAGACGAAGAAAGTAGTAAAAAGTCTCTTGCTTCAATAATCAAAAAGGCGACCATGGAATTGAAAAAAATTAAACCGCTTGACATATTTCATGCAATAAAAGTTGCACGAAAAGCAGTATCTAACTCAATGGGTTGTAGGAAAAATGTTGTAATTCCACGGGTTATAAATGTGCCCAAGGTAGGCGGCTTCTTGCCACTTGTACCAATTTTAACAGCACTTAGCGCTGTGGGCAGTTTAGCGCCAGGTAGCGCAGCAATAGCTAAGTCTATTAACAATGCAAAGATAGCAAAACAGCAACTAGAGGAGAACAAGAGACATAATAAAAAAATGGAAACTGTTTCGTTGGGTGAGGGATTGTATTTACAACCATACAAAAAAGAGTATGGTATATCATTTAACAAAAATAATCGAAAACAAAATCGCAACCAAAAAAACTACTAAGCGAGCTACCCAAAAGAGCAGTTCGTAGACACAAGTGTCTTCAACCTCCTCGACCCGTTGTCATGTGACAATATGATAACCCAAGAGGACTTAGATGCCCTCTTGAAAGACATTGAGGAGGACCCAGATATGCGTGGGACATTTTTAAAATAAGAAATACATTTTAAATAAAATTATAAATATATACAAACAAAACAACATTTTTTAATTGGGGAGGTGTTTTAACTTTATTTCAGCTTTTATTTCAGCTTTTATTTCAGCTTTTATTTTTAACTTTTTATTTTCAGCTATTTTTATTTTTAAAAATAATATAAATATATATTTAATCAAATTTTAAAATAAAAAAAAATTTTAAAATAAATTAAAATAAAAAAAATTTTTAAAACAAATTAAAATTGTTTAATTGAGGAGGTGTTTTGCATTAATCTTGGATTTTTAGAACTTTGGCTTTATTTTCAGCTTTTATTTCAGCTTTTTTTTTACAGGATATAACTGGTCTAAAAACAGCTATTACAAACAGACCTGTTCTATTCAAACAGCTATTACCAACAGACCTGTTCTGTTCAAACAGCTATTACCAACACACCTGTTCTGTTCAAACAGCTAATGGTATCAGACCTGGTCGGTTCACACAGCTAGTGGTATCAGACCTGGTTAACAAAAACAGCCATTGATATCAGACCTGGTTAACACAAACATCTAATATAAATTGGCAAGAGATCAGTTTAAGATACAGTTTGTGTGTGTGTGTGTTTTCTTTGAAGACTCCATGGGACATATTCCTTTGAAAGATCCCCATGTTCCCACACCACAATCGGTGGTGTATGTCGCTAGTGGGTATAAAATCAACCAGCTCCTCGAAGGAAAATATCATTCAGTGAGCACCAACAGTCTCGACAGCATCAGCAATCAGCGTCCACGACCTCAGCAACCAGCAACTAACACCCACAGCACTATCAAAAATGTCCATCAACGAGAACACCGCATCCAACACGATTGATCTCACGGAAATGGAATCCCAGCAAACATTTTATGAACACAACCGAGAGGACTTTGATGACCTTTTGAAAATCAATGATAATCTCTAAAAGATCAATGAAGATCTTTTAAAGGCCAATGAGGACCGAGTGAAGAGCGCCTTCAACTCGCTTAAAGTGAAGAGTAAACTTCACTTCAAGAAGCTGCTCATCAACACACCATACAATATCATGAAAGCGAAAAAGGTTAAAGGAAAATTTGGCACCAACGTGATGGTCGAGCTGGAGAACCATTTCGTTTTCCTCCCTCCTCGGTTTAATGCGATTGAAGAGAGCATCCTGGAGCTGGTTAAGGAAAAAAAATATATACTTACCAGAAGAGAAGACGACAACATAGACTTTGATATTATAACAAATTTATAAATTGTATATTACAAATTGTTTTTAATAAAATGAAGTATAAATCAAAAATTTTAATTCAAATTATTACAGCTATATATGCTTACGATTCGTCAAGTGGTTCACAGTCCATTCACAACCACTAGAGTGAAATAACCGTTTCAGTTCTAACAGCTTGAGTGAATTACAATGAATCAAAATATTTTAGCTCAATTAACCAAAAGTCAAAAAGCTCTAAAAAAAAAATTTTCTGAACTAAAACAACTCAAAACTCAGAATACTGATGGTTTGGAGGAAAGATTCAAACCCATACCAGAACCTTTACATGAAGTTGTTAATGACACTAAAAAGTTACAGAATATGTTACCCACAGACTATAAAAATGTTAAAACTGAAATGACACCTAAACAAAACATTAGTGGAGATAACACACTACATGCGAAAAAGATGAAGGTGAAGAAACTAAAAACTAAATATGATGATGACAGTGATGATAATGATGATGATGATGATGATAATCAATTCTATTCTCAGTCAGCAATAGAGGATACATCATTTGTACTCCCGAATCAAGATGAGCCCCATACATCAAGAGCAATATTGAGTCAAGTTTACCCTCATACATCATCCTCATTAACACATCCAGCTGTACATCATGATGAGAGCTCAAATCCTCTTTTGGATGTGACATTTGGACCATACAAAAATGCAACCGGTCAATTAATGATGGGAAGTAATTACATAAATGTATCTGGCAATAAAATTGAATTTGGTTTATATTCTTTAATATTCCATCGTCAACCACAAAATTACAGTCAAAATGACTTGAAAATATACAGAGAAATTTTGATAAAAACTAATGTATATCGTAGAAACTTTCATCCAAGTGGACAGTTGAAAGGAACAAGAGCACATAAATATACGAAAATTATAAAACCACTTTTAGCGAAAACACCTACTGCCGAGTCTACACCCAAACGCTCTAAACCAAGTGTATCTGGGTCTGGATCTATGACCCTTAATATGAATAAACCCAATTATGTATACTGGGATGATTCAAATGAGTTGGTTGAACGACTGCAGCTATTAATAGCCTCTCAATCAGCTGGAAATACTAATCACACTAATGAAATTACATCAATAATTGAAGAATTGAGAGAGGCTCAGATTATATGCTAAGCTATTTACACTATATATATATGACATGTCAATATTCAAGAGAGTTTATAATCATCATGTCTGTTGACAAGTTTGGACACTACATACATGAGAAGCAGAACCCTAATCATTTAATACGAGATGAGAAAACTTTATCGGGACACTACATCGATGCAGATGGGAACTTTAATATTCAACGAAAACGTATAAAAAATGGTGTCATACCAAAAGAGAACACTGACATTGTCATCAAAGAATATGTGGATAAGGTTATGAATGAGTCGAGTAATTCACTAATGTCAACGATTTCACAACATCAAGATGCTGTTTATCGATCAATAAATTTTAAAACTGCAGAACTTGATGAAAGAATATTGAGACTTGAGGAACTTACGTCAAGCATTTATGAAAAAATTAAATATGGTTATCGGCTCAAGTAAATTTCTCTTATTCTGATTACAAACCATCTAAATATGAGCAGACGAGGTATTGTAAACGAATTACATGCTTCCTCGCGGAAACATTTTCTACGGCGTAGAGTCATCACAAAGGGAATAAATGATTTATGGCAAGTCGACTTGGTTGAAATGGGAAAGTACGCAAAATCAAATAATGGTTATCGATACTTGCTAACAGTAATATACACATTCTCAAAATTTGCGTGGGGTGAAGCAATAAAGTCGAAACATGCGAAGGACGTTGCTCAGGCAATGGAGAAAATATTTAAATCAGGACGAGGAGTACCCAAGAATCTACAATCAGACGATGGTAAAGAGTTCTTTAACACTCAATTTACAGCACTGATCAAACAATATGAAATCAATCACTATTCAACATATAGTAGTCTAAAGGCCTCAATTGTTGAGAGATTCAACAGGTCTTTAAAAGAACTCATATGGCGAGAATTCAGTTTCAAATGAACATACAAATGGATTGATGTGTATAAAAAATTAATTGACATATACAACAATAGAGTACACAGAACCATAAAAATTGCAACCATCAATGTAAACAGTGAGAATGAAAAACTCATCTTGAAATGTTTGCTGGTAGTAAACTAAAGATAGGGGACTATGTACGCATCAGCAAATATAAACATGTATTTGAAAAGGGATTTACCCCAAATTGGACAACTGAAATATTCAGAATAACTAAAGTACAAAATACTTACCCAACAACATACTTACTGCAAGACTGGAATGGGAATCCAATCAAAGGTTGTTTCTATAAAGAAGAACTGAAAAAAACAACTTTTCCCAATACTTACCTGGTTGAAAAAGTGCTGAAAAGGAAAGGGAATAGAGCTCTGGCCCGCTGGCTGGGTTTCCCCAAAACCGAAGACAGCTGGATTCATAAAACTGAAATTTTGTAATCTTTAAGTAAAACATTTTTTCTTTTCTTTTTCAATCTATATCATTTATTTATTCAACATCATTTTTTAAGTTTATTAAAATTAAATTATTATTATATAAATACCTTATAAGTATACATTTGTTTTGTTTAAATAAACTATCACATTATAAACTTAAAACTATCGTTTTATTTTTTTAATGCCATCTAATAGCATAAAATGCATTATCATTTGAGCCTCTTGGATGTCTACCACACTTTCATTTATTTCAACCTTTCTTTTTAATGCATTTACCTTCTTCTAGAGTAGATATTCAACCCTCAATTTCATTGGGAATTGTAGAGTAATGCCCTATTGCTAGAGTTGAAACCCCATCTGCACAAATTATTCTCTTATCATCTTTATTGTCTAAAATAGTTTTTGTTATTTTTAGTGTACTAATTTCATGCCCTCTAGATCTAAACATGAACATGCTATCACGTGCTTGCTGTCCTGTGTACAAACAATTTTTATACCCCTCAAATGTGACCTTCTCCAGACAACTGCGCTTTACTCCTTTATTCTTTTTTACGCATATTTCCCTAGCAGTACCAGAATTTTCACACCTATATGCATACATTTTTGAACGTAACCCAACAAACTCACTCATTGGTTTACCATGCAGCTCATCTTTAAAAAAACCTAAACGCTTCTTGTTGCACTGTTTAAAATTGTATAATGTAGCCAATTCATTTGAATACTCAGATGTATCAAATTTCAATTCGACATCATCACGAATTTCTTCATAGAAGTCGTTCGTTTTTATAGTGTATATAAACGAATCGGTATCCATATAATTTAATTTAAGTGCTTTGTTAAATTTAGGTTTCATATAATCATAATGAAAATCATACATTTTGAATTTAGATAATTCCAACACTGCAAAGCCTAAATATATTGGCTTATCACAAATGTTGTGTAATCTTTTCATCTGAATTGCAAACATAGTCTCATTAAACTTTGTTGCACTATGAAAATTTGACCTGGATATCAAGTCTCTGGCACACAATCTAGGGCGCCCACCTTGTGGACTTACGTCTGGAGAATTCCATTCTGTAACAATCCGAATGTCTACCCTCTTTTCGCTGTTTTCCATGGTTTTACCATAGACAGCATTATTTAACAATTTGAAAAAATCTTTTTCAAAATTATTTGTTGCCCTAGTCCTATGCTCAGTGTTTATATCAATGTACTTTTTAAGCCAGGCCTTCTGTTTAAACTCTAAGACGGTGTGAATCTTTTTTATCCTCAACCCATGCTTAATACACTGCTGTAGAGTTTTGTAGTGTATAACATACTTCTCCTTATCGCGGAGATCAGCTATTAGCTTGGGAATTTTTGATGATTTTGAGGGTAATTTATTGGACGGGCAGAAGGGCAAATCATTGTGCATATCGTGGAGTGAGTATGGATATTCCAAGTCAACCTCAAGAATATATCCATACTCACTGTTATCAGATATATTATCAATATCAAATGATTGTACTTCTGCCCGCTCTAACCATTTGAATTCACCGTAAGGCAGAGGTTCAGACATGGCACAACCATAAAGGTTATTTGCATCCACATACATTAAATATTCCGATTCTCTTGTAGAATCAAAATCTTTAAGGTATTTGTGGTTTGCTTTGGTGTGTCTATGACTACATTGAACTAATCCACCTCGAATTCCACACTGAATATGTCTTATTATATCAATATCTGTGAGTAACTCAAGGCGGATCTCTGTTGTTTTCAACATCGCATCCCATGACAACCCTGGAGTTGTGTAATAGTGGGCAGGATCGAGTTGATGAATGTTTAAACAAATTTCCCTAAAGTTTTCGAAAACGTCTGTTAACAATAAAACATCAGTTTTCAAATATAACTCCAAGTAGTCTTTAAGAGTTTGACACTTGAAGTTATTCCCCACTGAGCATGCGTGATTGTAGTCTACCTCAGAACATTCTGACTCTGTCAAATTGCTGTAGAACTCACTCCTTGGTGGGAGACAAGTTTCTTCCAACTTTTGAGCTGAATCTAAATATTCATAAGGGAATACTCCTTTCCTACGAAGTAGGGCAAAATCAGATTTTTCTGGGTATTGCGTTTTGAGAACATTACAATTGTTCTCACTTAAATTTCCTGCAAGTGTGCTTAGACTAGAGGGCATAAATCTTAAGGAGTCCAAAAATCTAATTTCTAGGGTATCGTCTCCTACTGGCACAAACTTTGAAATACTAATATATAATTCCTTGTTCAAAGGAATTACTTTAATATCCCCCTTAATCTCCCCGAGCTCTTTCACAAACTAATGTGCATCATATTTTGACAAATTGTGAAAGAACACGGGGATAAAATTTCCTTTCCTATGGTTGAGGTTGCACGAATTATGTGCTGCACCTCGGTATGTGCCAGTAAAATGACAGTGATCTCTCACTCTGTCATTACCCAAACTACCCTTGCAGATATGACAATTAATGGCCTCATCGAAATTGTATGAATCCTGTGCACTCATTTGGATGGGTACCACATTCTTCATGTAGCTCTGATATAACTCGGACAAATCGGATGTTAGACTTTCAATGAAAGTGCGGCTTACATCCCCGCCCGTTCTTAAAACAAACTTATCTAGTGCTGTATCAAACGCACACTTTATATAGTATGCAAAGACTACAGGCACATGCTTATTAAATAATTATCACTTACATCTATATTTGAAGGATCCAGTATACATTCAAAATCTGCATACACGGTGAATGGAATCTTCAGCTTCCGGTGGTTATTTTTGAAGAACACCTCTGTCTGGTGGGGTTAAGGTGGCTCCGTGACAGTTCGACTGCATATTTCTGCATTTCGACTGGCCCTCTCTTCACTCGTCGAATATCGCAAGCATTGGTTGCAGAACCAACGCTTTGGTTGCTCCCTACCCAATTGTGATGAGAGCAGACTGAAATTATAAAAAATTCGATCTATGTTATTTAAATATTATTTTTATTTTATTATTTGTACTTACGCAGATATATTTTTTATCCACACATAGTGACCGTGTACATTTCCATTTGGTCCATCCAATAGTAGTAGGTTGATGTGTGATTTCCCTTCAAATCCAGCACAATGAAGTGGTCCAAACACTTTGTTTGCTTCCTCATCATATCCAAACACATTTATGCTGATGTGTGAATTCATTCATTTTGCTAAGCTCCATTGGAAACGATAGTCCTCTGAAGTCCACCTTGTAGTTGTTGTCCACTTGAATAATTTGTGAAGCTATGTTGATATTGTAACTGGAGCATCGCTGTGCATTTCTAATTGGCTTAAGGGCTGATATTATTGCCCACTTGAAGCAGAACACATCATTGTTCTGCACGTTGATAAGAGCTCGTTTGTGTTCAAGCTTCAACGGAATTTTAAAATGCTGTGATCCTCTAATGGGATCACATTGAAGCATGTTTAGCTCCACTCTGATGAGACGAGTCATCGTCCATCCACTATCCTTTTCCTGAAACTCACTCATTTTATTTTTCATTGCATCTGCATGCATTTCATAGAGTTCCATGAAATTGGAATACATCGAAACCAGTGACATTCTGCTCTGGAACGATTTTACCTCTATTTGGGAATCATGCTCTTTCAGCAGCATGTACTCAGCAAACAACTCAAAATTAACTTTTGATGTTGTATGTGAGCTCATTACCCTTTCTAAATGAGGAATCAGTGCTACTCCAGCTTCACTAAGGAATTCATCAGGAATTCTTACAGCAGCTCCCTCATTAATAAACATATATTTAAGGATACGTCCCTTGTATCCATCAACAATTTGCTTCACCTGTCCATCCACCGGTCGGATTGCATTATATTTATGCAACTCGGTGCGAACATGGTGGTGCCATTGCATATTTGCAGGTAAATACTGCTGGCATGGGTGACAAAACACTCCATTGATGTTGTTGAAGTTGTTGGTGTTGTTGGTGTTGTTGAAGTTGCTAATGTTGTTTGAATTCATGATGTTGGTGTTGTTGTTGTTGATGACGTTGCTGATGTGGGTGTTGTTGTTGATGATGTTGTTGTTGGTTTTGATGTTGATGTTGTTGTTGATGATGTTGTTCTTGTTGTTGTTGTTGTTGTTGTTGTTGTTGATATTGTTGTTGATGTTGTTGTTTGTTTTACACAAATTTTTACACAAAATATTTTCAAATTTTTAAATTTGTTTAAACAATTTTCAAATTTTGGGAAACTAGGACGGTTTGCTTCGAATGACGAATTAGAAGTGATTTCTAAAAACTATCAGCATACATCTGATCTTTTCAGAAATTGTTTTCACTCTTCCATGGTCAAGTGGACCAGCATCACAATTTAACATACATAGCATTGATTACTGCCACCTGCCTTATCTTTACTATTAGTGAGAAGAATGGTTGAAAATGGAGCTGGAACAGGTTAAAAAGTTTACCCTTCTTTACCTTCTGGAATTGCACTCAGTAGATTTATCAATTTTTTCTTTACATTTATCCGGAATCTCTTCAATTCCAGGTGCTGTAAATACTTAATTTTTTTGAACCTGCAATAGGAGAAGATCCTTTTCTTTACAAACATTTGTTCTGACTTTTTGACACCCTGAAGTTATTATAGCCAAGAATCAGGTAAAAAGAAAAAATCTGGGTCTTGAGGAATTATTTATGCTATACTTGCTATTGGTTTATTATGATTTATTGTATGAGCCCATCATATAATCACAGTAGGAATAGACATTGATACTCGAGCTAATTTTACCTCAGCAACTATAATTATTGCTGTGCCAACAGGAATACAAATTTTCAGCAAGCAACTTTCATATTCCCCCGATATTTTACGAGATTTAGAATTCATATTTTTATTTACAGTCGGAGGATTAACTGGAGTTGTCTTAGATAATTCATCTGAAGATATTATCTTTCATGATACTTATTACGCATTACGTTTTGTGAATATGAGCTGTATTTGCTATTATAGCAATTATACTTTTTTTTACAGGGTTAACATTAAATAACAAATGACTGAAAAGTCAATTTATCATTATATTTATTGGAGTATATTTAACTTTATTCCCTCAACATTTTTTAGGATAAGCAGGAATACCTCGACGTTATTCTGAGTACCCTGATGACTATACTTCTTGAAATGTAATTTATATAATTAGTTCTTCTGTTAGGGATTTATTTAGGGATTTCTTTTGAGAAAGTTTAGTATTTCAACGACAATTAATTTATCCAATTAAATAAAATTCTTCTTTCAAAGAACATAGATATTCTTAACATCCTTTATTATCTAATTAATTATAATATGGCAGATTAGTGCAATGGATTTAAGCTCCATATAAAAAGAATTTTACTTTTCTTCGAAAATGTATGTCAACATGAGCTAATTTTGGTTTACAAGATAAATCTTCTCTTTTAAGAGAAATAATTATTTTTTTTCCACGATCACTCATTATTAATTTTATTAATAATTACAGTATTAGTTGGATACTTAATATTTATATTATTTTGTAATAGTTATATTAACCGATTTGTATTACATAGACAATTAATCGAAATAATTTCAACTATTCTTCCGGCAATTATTTTAGTATTTATTTTTTCCTTCTTTTCGTTTATTATAAGTAGTATGTTTACCCGGTTCCGAGCACAAGTGACATTAATGGGGTAATTAAGAAGATAATTTATGGGTTTAGCTGTCACAAAATATGTCAAGTGGTAACTAAGAGTTTAATGAGGGTCAAAAAAGTAGTGGGGGTGTTTAGGGATCGTGGTGATCAAAGGGTTTGGTAAATAAATAAACAAATAAATTAGACCATTGGGGGGTGAGTGTGGTGTGATAGGTTGTAGGGATTGGAGTGTTGGATCTTGTTTGATTTTAGGGTAAGTCTAGTGTATGAGGACATATGACACCCAAAACTGGTTCGACAGCTGCAACAGCCGGAATCGATTGAATGTGTTGACAGATCTAGATGCGCGAGCGCAGCTGGCAACATGGTTGGTGATTTTCGCCACCAGCAAGCATTCGAACGCAACAGGCCGGGGGCGGGCCTTTGACACATGCAGTCGTTCGAACGCAACAGGCAACAAACCGAAAAACGGGGGGCGGGCCTTTGACACGTGCTGTCGTTCGAACGCAACGTGCAGCTCATCGAAAAACTGGGGACGGTGACCTCGAATGAGTTGACACCACATGCGATCGTGTGAACAATTTTCGTTTACATATCCCAATCCCAATCCCCTGTAAAATAACGGTTTTTCTTGAAAATATTTATAATAATTTTTATTTTCTCAAGTAGTGTATACAATTTTTGTGTGTATATTTAGAGTAATTTTATTTTCAAGTATAATGTTAAACAGAGATTTGCATGAATGTACAGAAAATAAATGACAAGCAGATGTGTCGACTCCAGTATACACATCGTCTTTAGCCTAACAACAAGATGTGAAATGCCGCCCATGGAGATTGGAAACCACCATGGTATCAGTTATTCTATTGTAAATATTTTGTGTTTTTTCAAGTAGTGTGGTAAACAGCAATGCTCTAAAGTTACATTTATTTTCATAATTTTTGAGATTTGTATGAATGAACAGAAAATAAATGACAAGCAGATGTGTCAACTCTAGTATACATATTGTCTTTAATCCAACAACCATATGTGGAAAGCCGCCCATGAAGATTGGAAACCAGCGTGCTATCAGTTATTCTATTGTAAATATTTTTTATTTTCCTCAAGTAGTGCGTACAATTTCGTTTGGATATGACAATTTCTTATGATTTGTCATATTCCCAATAAAATAACAAAATTGGTTTATGTTTTCTTGTAACTTTTTTTTTAATTTTATATTAAACTACAATATTTAGAAGCGATGCTCTAAATTTACATACATTTTCATTATTTTTTGAGTTTTATATGAACGAACAGAAAGGAAATGACAAGCACATGTGTTGACCTGTAGTCAACAAAAAATACAGATACAAATACTAGCAAAAAATGCAGATGATATGTGTGTTATAACAGTTGGCAATCATACACATACAATAATCATACAGAACACACATCGTCTTTAGCCCAACAACAAGATGTGAAATGCCGCCCATAAAGATTGGAAACCACCATTCCAACTAACACTATGTATGTTAATTTTATGTGTATGATTGCCAACTGTTTTAACATACATATCATCTGTATTTTTTGCTAGTAAGAGAATAAGTTCATGTTTAAAATTTAATATGACTTTTTTGTCGTTTTCTCCAAATCCCATCAACATTTTTAGTGGTACAGAATAGCTGAAATGTTCTCCAGAAGAAATGTTATCACCACCGTTCCACCCAGCATTGCGATAAAGTAGATCTTCCTGTTGCCCCACAGAGAGAAAATTCTTGAGAGTCGATATTTTTCCAGGGAACCGTGTCCTATCCAGCTCACACCCATTCAATTCATATCTTATTTCATCCAGAAAATAGGCCATACAATTATTTTTGAGCAGACCGTTAACATTAGACGTGCTGCTTGCCCCTGTATTCGCATCAGTAATTTTCTCAAGTGTTCCTTCAAAGTGGAGAAAACTTTCACACGGCAGCACATACAAATCTTGGTTCTGTATTGTGATGCGAACTTCATCGTTTGTCTTGAAGTTTTGTTGATATGGGTAATAAGAGTGATATTCTTTTTTAGTGATACTCTCATCATTGAGGGGCTTATCTTGCACAAACTTTGAACTTTGTTTTTGAACTTTATTGAATATTAAATCCTAATGATTTTAAAATTAATTAATTAAAATTTTTTAAGGATAGTGCATTGATTTTATGCTTTTTTAAATATTGATGATGATGACGATGATGATGATGATGATGATGATGATGATGATGCTTTCACGTCAGCTTTACATTTACTAATGGAGGCTATGGAGTGATGTGTTGGCTTTTTATTATAAATAATCATTCTGTAGGCCGCAAGTGTAAACGAATTGATACAGTTTCACCACGCAAGTTGAGTGTGCTTATTTCTCTGCTTATTTCTCTGCTGTTAACAGGTAAATAAATCAGATTTCGTGGTGTAATGTTCATTTTATTTTCTTGTGGGATATTAATTCCAAATTTATGAAGCACTCATTTGATCTATTACCCACATATGAGCCACTAATAATGTTGCATTCTAACCTAATTGTATTTATTTTTAAAATATTTACTGGATTATCTGAGATGTAAATTTCAGACTTGTGTGCTCTTAAAATACGTTTATTAAATCGAAATAGATGTCGAATAGTTCGTTAACGATCAAAAAATACCGCTTCATTTCTTGTGCAAACTTGCACTTGGAGTGTGTTGTTATTACTTTGAATTTTTAGGGTATCATGAAGACCATACTCTTTTAGCTCATTCAAAATATATTTTGTGATTTCATCGAGTTCATACGAGCCCACTGGTATTTCTATGACTTTATCCCCAATGTGAAATAAATTGTTTCCTTTATCAACGTTTGGTATAGAATTGTATGTATAAAAGTCAATGAGAGAACACTCATAATTACGTGTTAGTTCAATTTGTGGGAAAACGTTTTCGGTTATAACTGATGTGTTCCCATTCAATGTAAATGTTAAAGATGTAGTCATTTTGAAGCCTGACTGTAGACTGTCTTTTCACCGCCACCTCATTATACTTATATGCATTTTAATTAATATATAATGAATTGATCAAATCCTTTTCTATATCGGCCACTTTTCATATCGTCATCCTTAGAGATTACTAGAAATCCAAATTTATCCACCCAACAATTTCGTGATATTTCCATAAATGTTTCATAGTCCATATCGCTATTTACATGATCTCGATATATGTGTCGCATGTTTAAATCGTCTTGTTTAAACATTATAATAAAATTTGCATTATCACGTATTAAATGTTTCGGTATATGTGTATACGTTTGGCAAAGATAAAAAGAATCAATATTCTTATGACGACCCATACAAAAATAGTTTCGGATATTTACCTGTTTTTCACATGCCACATCATCAAATATCATAATGGAATTATTTTTAGCTTCCTGTGGTGTTAAACCTGTGTCATTTGCGGAGAATGTGTAGTATCCCATTCCTTGTATTGGTTTGATAAGTTTTTCCAAATACTCATATTTCGGTTGATATAAACTCTTTGAAAATACATAAATATTTTCAAATTTTACTCCATTTGGACCCTATATGAGGCTAAGCATTGGGTTTTCCACAATTTGATGGACCAACAATTAAAGCTCTAATTGTGTTGGGTAGCAAGGTACTGTGACGAGGCTGTTAATTCTCCTCCCCATGCCCACCGCCCTCAATGTTTCTCACTAAAATGCTTTTCTTTTGTGGTAATAAACGCATGTTAATGAGAGAAGTACATCATTCAATGAGGAACGTTGGTGGATTGAGGTCGTTATAAAATGATGAAACATTTTTATAATATAAACACTCGTAAATCAAATGTCAAACAGGGTGGTGGTCTTGTAAACAATATAATAAACGCTCTACCGGTGGAGGTGCATTTACCTGGGTACAATTACTGTGGACCAGGTACAAAGCTAGAGAATCGTTTAGCACGCGGTGATCGTGAAATCAATGCTTTGGATGAAGCTTGTAGGGAACACGACATAGCATAGTGAGCGTCATAAAGCTGACTCTGTTTTAATTGATTTACTTTGTAACGAACATGATGAAGGTAAAGAAAAAATTTGGTATGGATCAAAACATAAAATGACAAAGAAGTAGTAAAAACGTCTCTTGCTTCAATAATCAGAAAAACGACCAAGGAATTGAAAAAAAATAAACCGCTTGACATATTTCTTGCAATAAAAGTTGCACGCAAAGCAGTATCTAACTTAATGGGTTGTAGGAAAAATGTTGTAATTCCACTGGGTATAAATGTGCCCAAGGTAGGTGGCTTCTTACCACTTGTACCAATTTTAACAGCACTTAGCGCTGTGGGTAATTTAGCGTCAGGCAGCGCAGCAATGGTAAAGTCCATTAACAATGCAAAGAAAGCAAAACAGCAACTAGAGGAGAACAAGAGACATAATAAAAAAATGGAAACTGTTTTGTTGGGTGAGGGATAGCATTTACAACCATACAAAAAAGGGTATTTTAGTTGGACGTTGACGTACATTGTATGCACATTCAAGTGGCCCAAGCGATACCAAGCCAATGCTTGTTACGCGCGGATCCCAATAAACCCTCCTCCCGCCCAACCGACCGAGAGGCGCTGTCGCAGAACGAACGATACGATTCGCGTTCGGACAGGATAGATTCGGGCATGCAAAAAAAAAAACGCGGATAGCATAAAGTAGAAATTCAGGATCGGACATAAGAAATAAACGGGTGGAATGAAAATTTTTTAATTTATTACTATAAGCTAAATTCGGTCTAATTATTAATCAAATAGGTTAGTAGTAAAGTTTTAAGATTAAAAGCAGTGTTAGCGCTAGAAAATACATGATAAAATCTATTATAGTTATAACATAAAACTCTAAAAGGGTCATGCAATGCAAAATTAGATCTACATAGGGGGAGAGCAAGCGGGATGTAACTACGGGTTAGTCTAGATGGAACGGAAAAGGTTAGTCGCGATATTAACTCTGAAGAGTCAATATCACCATTAATAAGATTAAAAATAAATAAAATGCCAAGCATTATTCTACGGTTAGCTAAAGAAGGTAGGTTAATTAAAAGAAGTCTACTACTATATGACGGCAATCTCACTTCAGCATTCCAGTTCAAGCCACGCAAAGCAAATAAGAGAAATTGTTTTTGAACAGATTCAATGCGATCTTGGTATACAGAATACTGTGGAGACCATACGCACGAACCATATTCCAGAATCGGACGAACAAGTGATGTATAAAGGGTCTTAGTAATATAAGGGTCATCAAATTCCTTTGACCACCTCTTAATGAAACCGAGTACAGACATAGCTTTATTGACCGTTCTAGAAATGTGGTCTGAAAATTTAAGTTTATGATCTAAGAGAATACCTAGATCATCAACAGCAGTAATTCTTTTTAGATCGTTACCGTTCAGTAAGTAAGATGCCAAATGTGGATTAACTCTATAGAAGGACATGACAACACATTTAGAAAAGTTTAAATTTAACAAGTTCACTTTGCACCATGACTGGAAAGAATCAAGATCTCTCTGCAACTTGATATGGCATGGCCAATCCCTGTACTGCAGGCATATTTTAACATCATCTGCATACATTAGTACGCGAGATTGTGTCAAAACAGTAGGTAGATCATTTATGAACAATGTGAAAATTTATAAAAATAATCGAAAACAAAATCAAAAGCAAAAAAAATACTAAGTGAGCTACCCAAAAGGGCATTATCTAAATTTGATATCATGCGGTTTGCCTTTCAAAATATTCAACATTTTCGGGGTGTTTATATGAAAGATGAATTACCAAAAATCCCACTATATCGTGAGTGTGGAATAATAAATTTAGCAGACTCGTCATCAAAAGGAACGCATTGGGTAACTTATTTCTGAGGTTCTGTGTCATATTACTTTGACAGTTTTGGGAACTTACAACCACCATTAGAAGTAATTAAATATTTGGGAGAAAGCACTATGTATAATTATCAACGTTTGCGACAATTCGGTACAGTTAACTGTGGACATTTGTGCCTACAAGATGGATGGAATGTGTTTATGATTTGTGTGCGTGTGTGTTTGTAAGATCGCACATGTCTGGACTGTGTGTCCTGTTACAGAATCACTTGAAAATCGGTTGGCCTTTTTGAACCTCACTCGAGAAATGCTCGAGAATATGCTCCTTTGTTCATCGTTGGAGGATATGAAATCAACCGGCTCCTCGAAGAAAAATATCATTCAGTGACCAGCAACAGCAGCATCAACAGCATCAGCAGCATCAGCAGCATCAGCATCAACAACAACATCAAAAAACATCAAACCAACATCAACATGTAGTGCGTCAACAACACAAACAACTTCGAGAACATCAACAATTTCAACATTTTGTGGAGGTTGATAGACAACCTACCGACAACTATGCAAATGGAGGAAGATTCAATTGAATCTCAGGAGGAGGAGTTCATTGATACAAGCGTCTTCAACCTCCTCGACCTCGTTGACATCAAACACTATGGTAACCCAAGAGGGCTTAGATGCCCTCTTAAAAGACATTGAGGAGGACCCAGATATGTGTGGGACTGTATTATAATAAACAAGTAAGAAAGCTACAGTCGAGAGTGCTCGACCTTATGATACCCGCAACCCATTTCGAGAGAAAAAAAAATTTTTAATGGTATTTTAACAACAAATATACCAAAAATATACTGAATTTTGTGTTTTGTTTGTATATATTTGAAAATAACGGTTAAAAATCCACAACACCGACATGGTCACACTATCAACTAAACAAACAAAGCGCGAGCAGCTGCAAGTGAATTTTGCATATAAAATTGATTCATTAATAACTTCCTTGTTTTTCACTCGATCTCAACCAAATTCAGAGGAATCATTGAGAATATAATTATTATTTTGCATACCAAAATTCAGTGCTCTAGGTCTATTATTACGGCATTTCCAGTTTTTGGGGGCGGAAAGGGACGTGGCAATAATCTAAAACAAACTTCATCTGCGTAAGAGCTACATTGATACTGTCACCAAATTTGATATCTCTACATTACAGGGTATATTAAGAGTGTCAAGCGCAGATGGTTACCAAATTACACATCATTACACAAATACCTTTTGGAGTTATACGCGATTTACATAAAAAAAACTTGACTTTTTCTAGATTAATGCTAATTGTGGGCGAAGGGGGCGTGGCATCCAACTTCTGAAATAAACTTGATCTGCGTAGGGTATGAAGGAACCTTTTTGCCAAATTTGGTGTCTCTATGTCTTATAGTCTCTGAGATCCAGGTGTTCATACGGACAGACAGACGGACAGTCGGTCAGTCGGACAGACGGACAGTCAGACAAACGGACATGGCTATTGGCTATATCATCTCGGCTGTTGACGCTGATCAAGAATTTTTTTTCTGTTGGCACTAAGTTATAATACCCTTCTACCCTATGGGTAGCGGGTATAAAAACTAACAAGTGAGAAAGCTACAGTCGAGAGTGCTCGACCGTATGATACCCGCAACCCATTTCGAGAAAAAAAAAAATTTTAATGGTATTTTAACAACAAATATACCAAAAATATACTGAAACTTGTGTTTTGTTTGTATATATTTGAAAATAACGGTTAAAAATCCACAACACCGACATGGTCACACTGTCAACTAAACAAACAAAGCGCGAGCAGCTGCAAGTGAATTTTGCATATAAAATTGATTCATTAATAACTTCCTGGTTTTTCACTCGATCTCAACCAAATTCACAGGAATCATTGAGAATATAATTGTTATTATGCATACCAAAATTCAATGCTCTAGGTCTATTATTACGGCTTTTACAGTTTTTGGGGTCGGAAAGCGGCGTGGCAAAAATCTAAAACAATCTTGATCTGCGTAAGACCTACACGAATACTGTCACCAAATTTGATATCTCTACGTCATTCACACACTTAATACGTCCATATGCACTGGGCACAAAAATGTTGATAAATAGTTTCACGAATAACTTTTGTTCTACTTATCCGATTTGTACCAAAATTACAGGGTATATTAAGAGTGTCAAGCGCAAATGGGTTGGAGTTATACGCGATTTACTAAAAAAAAAACTTGACTTTTTCTAGATTAATGCTTATTGTGGGCGAAGGGGGCGTGGCATCCAACTTTTGAAATAAACTTGATCTGCGTAGGGTATGAAGGAAACTTTTTGCCAAATTTGGTGTCTCTATGTCTTATAGTCTCTGAGATCCAGGTGTTCATACGGACAGACAGACGGACACACGGACAGACGGACATGGCTATATCATCTCGGCTATTGACGCTGAACAAGAATATATATACTTTATGGGGTCGGAGATGCCTCCTTCTGCCTGTTACATACATTTTCTGTTGGCACTAAGTCATAATACCCTTCTACCCTATGGGTAGCGGGTATAAAAAAACATGTAATACATTACAATACTTTTAAGCAGTGTATTAAGTGTAGGTTGAGGGTAAAAAAGTTTCACACCGTCTTAGAGTGTAAGCAGAAGGACTGAGCATAGGACTAGGGCAACAAATAATTTTGAAAAAGATTTTTTCAAATTGATAAATATTGCTGTCTATGGTAAAACCATGGAAAACAGCGAAAAGATGGTAGACATTCGGATTGTTACAGAATGGAATTCTCCAGACGTAGGTCCACAAGGTGGGCGTCCTAGATTGTGTGCCAGAGACTTGATATCCAGGTCAAATTTTCATAGTACAACAAAGTTTAATGAAATAATGTTTGCAATTCAGATGAAAAGATTACACAACATTTGCGATAAGCCAAATATATAGGCTTTGCAATGTTGGAGTTATCTAAATCCAAAATGTTAACAAAGCACTTAAATTAAATTATATGGATACCGATTCGTTTATATACTCTATAAAAACGAACGACTTCTATGAAGAAATTCGTGATGATGTCGAATTGAAATTTGATACATATGAGTATTCAAATGAATTGGCTACATTATACAATTTTAAACAGTGCAACAAGAAGCGTTTAGGTTTCTTTAAAGATGAGATGCATGGTAAATGAATGAGTGAGTTTGTTGAGTTACGTTCAAAAATGTATGCATATAGGTGTGACAATTCTGGTACTGCTAGGGAAATATGCGTAAAAAAGAATAAAGAAGTAAAGCGCAGTTGTCTGGAGAAGGTCACATTTGAGGGGTATAAAAATTATACATCTTTAGATCTAGAGGGCATGAAATTAGTACACTAAAAATAACAAAAACTATTTTAGACAACAAAGATGATAAGAGAATAATTTGTGAAGATGGGGTTTCAACTCTAGCAATAAGGCATTACTCTACAATTCCCAATGAAATTGAGGGTTGTATATCTACTCTAGAAGCACAGTCCAGTGTTTGGCGCAGCCAAATATGTGCGTTGGAGGAGAGCTCACAAAGCACTCAAAGTAAAGTGAGGAAGGTAAATGCTTTAAAAAGAAAAGTTGAAATAAATGAAAGTGCGGTAGACATTCAAGAGACTCAAATGATAATGCATTTTATGTTATTAGATGGAATAAAAAAATAAAACGATAGTTTTAAATTTATAATGTGATTGTTTATTTAAACAAAACAAATGTATACTTATAAGATATTTGGATAATAGTAATTTAATTTCAATAATCTTAAAAAATGTTGTTAAAAATATGATAAATAAATGATTGAGATTGAAAAAGAAAAGAAAGAATGTTTTACTTAAACTTTACAAAATTTCAGTTTTATGAATCCAGCTTCGGTTTCGGGGAAACCCAGCCAGCGGGCCAGAGCTCTATTCCCTTTCCATTTCAGCACTTTTTCAACCAGGAATGTATTGGGAAAAGTTGTTTTTTGCAGTTCTTCTTTATAGAAACCACCTTTGATTGGATTCCCATTGCAGTAAGTATGTTGTTGGGTAAGTATTTTGTACTTTAGTTATTCTCAATATTTCAGTTGTCCAATTTGGGGTATATCCCTTTACAAATACATGTTTATATTTGCTGATGCGTACATAGTCCCCTATCTTTAGTTTACTACCAGCAAACATTTTAATATTATTGTATGCAGTTTTCAAGATGAGTTTTTCATTCTCACTGTTTACATTGATGGGTGCAATTTTTATGGTTCTGTGTACTCTATTGTTGTATATGTCAATTAATTTTTTATACACATCAATCCATTTGTATGTTCCATTGAAACTGAATTCTCGCCACATGAGTTCTTTTAAAGACCTGTTGAATCTCTCAACAATTGAGGTCTTTAGACTACTATATGTTGAATAGTGATTGATTTCATATTGTTTTATCAGAGCTGTAAATTGAGTGTTAAAGAACTCTTTACCATCGTCTGATTGTAGATTCTTGGGTACTCCTCGTCCTGATTTAAATATTTTCTCCATTGCCTGAACAACGTCCTTCGCATGTTTCGAATTTATTGCTTCACCCCAGGCAAATTTTGAGAATGTGTCTATTACTGTTAGCAAGTATCGATAACCATTATTTGATTTTGCTTTTTTTCCCATTTCAACCAAGTCGACTTGCCATAAATCATTTATTCCCTTTGTGATGACTCTACGCCGTGGAAAATGTTTCCGCGAGGAAGCATGTAATTCGTTTACAATAACTCATCTGCTCATATTTAGATGGTTTGTAATCAGAATAAGAGAAAGTTACTTGAGCCGATAACCATATTTAATTTTTTCATAAATGCTTGACGTAAGTTCCTCAAGTCTCAATATTCTTTCATCAAGTTCTGCAGTTTGAAAATTAAGGGAATCACTCGACTTGTTTATAACCTTATCCACATATTCTTTGATGACAATGTCAGTGTTCTCTTTTGGTACGACACCATTTTTTATACGTTTTCGTTAAATATTAATGTTCCCATCTGCATCGATGTAGTGTCCCGATAAAGTTTTCTCATCTCGTATTAAATGATTAGGGTTCTGCTTCTCATGTATGTAGTGACCAAACTTGTCAATAGACATGATGATTATAAACTGTCTTGAATATTGACATGTCATATATATATAGTGTAAATAACTTAGCATATAATCTGAGCCTCTCTCAATTCTTCAATTATTGATGTAATTTCATTAGTGTGATTAGTATTTCCAGCTGATTGAGAGGCTATTAATAGCTGCAGTCGTTCAACCAACTCATTTGGATCTTCCCAGTATACATAATTGGGTTTATTCATATTAAGGGTCATAAATCCAGACCCAGATACACTTGGTTTAGAGCGGTTGGGTGTAGACTCGGCAGTAGGTGTTTTCGCTAAAAGTGGTTTTATAATTTTCGTATATTTATGTGCTCTTGTTCCTTTCAACTGTCCACTTGGATGAAAGTTTCTACGATATACATTAGTTTTTATCAAAATTTCTCTGTATATTTTCAAGTCATTTTGACTGTGATTTTGTGGTTGACGATGGAATATTTAAGAATATAAACCATTTGTCAGTTCCCAGTTTTTACCATCTTTAAATTCATTTTTATTGCCAGATACATTTATGTAATTACTTCCCATCATTAATTGACCGGTTGCATTTTTGTATGGTCCAAATGTCACATCCAAAAGAGGATTTGAGCTCTCATCATGATGTACAGCTGGATGTGTTAATGAGGATGATGTATGAGGGTGCACTTGACTCAATATCGCTCTTGATGTATGGGGCTCATCTTGATTCGGGAGTACAAATGATGTATCCTCTATTGCTGACTGAGAATAGAATTGATTATCATCATCATCATCATCATTATCATCACTGTCATCATCATATTTTGTTTTTAGTTTCTTCACCTTCATCTTTTTCGCATGTAGTGTGTTATCTCCACTAATGTTTTGTTTAGGTGTCATTTCAGTTTTAACATTTTTATAGTCTGTGGGTAACATATTCTGTAACTTTTTAGTGTCATTAACAACTTCATGTAAAGGTTCTGGTATGGGTTTGAATCTTTCCTCCAAACCATCAGTATTCTGAGTTTTGAGTTGTTTTAGTTCAGAAAATTTTTTTTTTAGAGCTTTTCGACTTTTGGTTAATTGAGCTAAAATATTTTGATTCATTGTAATTCACTCAAGCTGTTAGAACTGAAACGGTTATTTCACTCTAGTGGTTGTGAATGGACTGTGAACCACTTGACGAATCGTAAGCATATATAGCTGTAATAATTTGAATTTTTGATTTATACTTCATTTTATTAAAAACAATTTGTAATATACAATTTATAAATTTGTTATAATATCAAAGTCTATGTTGTCGTCTTCTCTTCTGGTAAGTATATATTTTTTTTCCTTAACCAGCTACAGGATGCTCTCTTCAATCGCATTAAACCGAGGAGGGAGGAAAACGAAATGGTTCTCCAGCTCGACCATCACGTTGGTACCAAATTTTCCTTTAACCTTTTTCGCTTTCATGATATTGTATGGTGTGTTGATGAGCAGCTTCTTAAAGTGAAGTTTACTCTTCACTTTAAGCGAGTTGAAGGCGCTCTTCACTCGATCCTCATTGGCCTTTAAAAGATCTTCATTGATCTTTAAGAGATTATCATTGATTTTCAAAAGGTCATCAAAGTCCTCTCGGTTGTGTTCATAAAATGTTTGCTGGGATTCCATTTCCGTGAGATCAATCGTGTGGATGCGGTGTTCTCGTTGATGGACATTTTTGATGGTGCTGTGGGTGTTAGTTGCTGGTTGCTGAGGTCGTGGACGCTGATTGCTGATGCTGACGAGACTGTTGGTGCTCACTGAATGATATTTTCCTTCGAGGAGCTGGTTGATTTTATACCCACTAGCGACATACACCACCGATTGTGATGTGGGGAACATGGAGATCTTTCAAAGGAATATGTCCCATAGAGTCTTCAAAGAAAACACACACACACACACACACACACACACACACACACATACACACACGCTCACAAATACACACAGGATCCACCCTTCACATATCGAGTTGGATTGTATACAAACTGTATCTAAAACTGATCTCTTGCCAATTTATATTAGATGTTTGTGTTAACCAGGTCTGATATTAATGGCTGTTTGTGTTAACCAGGTCTGATATCAATGGCTGTTTTTGTTAACCAGGTCTGATACCATTAGCTGTTTGAACCGACCAGGTCTGATACCATTAGCTGTTTGAACAGAACAGGTGTGTTGGTAATAGCTGTTTGAACAGAACAGGTGTGTTGGTAATAGCTGTTTGAATAGAACAGGTCTGTTTGTAATAGCTGTTTTTAGACCAGTTATATCCTGTAAAAAAAAAATCTGAAATAAAAGCTGAAAATAAAGCCAAAGTTCAAAAAATCCAAGATTAATGCAAAACACCTCCTCAATTAAACAATTTTAATTTGTTTTAAAATTTTTTTTTATTTTAATTTGTTTTACAAAATTTTTTTATTTTAAAATTTTGATTAAATATATATTTATATTATTTTTAAAAATAAAAGTTGAAAATAAAAGGTAAAATAAAAGCTGAAATAAAAGCTGAAATAAAATTAAAACACCTCCCCATTTAAAAAATTTTGTTTTGTTTGTATATATTTATAATTTTATTTAAAAGGTATTTCTTATTTTAAAATTGTCCCACGCATATCTGGGTCCTCCTCAATGTCTTTCAAGAGGGCATCTAAGTCCTCTTGGGTTATCATATTGTCACATGACAACGGGTCGAGGAGGTTGAAGACACTTGTGTCTACGAACTCCTCCTCCGTCACCTGAGATTCCGATGAATCTTCCTCTGTTAGCATCGTCAATGGTAGGTTGTCTATCAACCTCCACAAAATGTTAAAGTTGTTGATGTTATCAAAATTGTTGCATTCCATATTGTTGTTATTGTTGTTGCTGTGATGGTGCTGTGATGGTTTGATGTTTTTGTTGTTGTTGCTGCTGATGCTGTTGATGCTGCTGATGCTGTTGATGCTGCTGATGCTGTTGATGCTGTTGATGCTGCTGATGCTGGTGTTGCTGGTCACTGAATGATATTTTCCTTCGAGGAGCCGGTTGATTTTATATCCTCCAACGATGAACAAAGGAGCATATTCTCGAGCATTTCTCGAGTGAGGTTCACAAAGGCCAACCGATTTTCAAGTGGTTCTGTAACGGGACACACAGTCCAGACATGTGCGTTCTTACAAGGAACACACATACACACACACACACACACATATCATAAACACATTCCACCCATCTTTAGTGCAATGAGTTGGATTGCAACAAAAATTGTAGACACAAATGTCCAGAGTTAACTGTACCGAATTGTTGCAAACGTTGATAATTATACTTAATGCTTTCTCCCAAATATTTAATTACTTCTAATGGTGGTTGTAAGTTCCCAAAACTGTCAAAGTAATATGAAACAGAACCTCTCTTAAAATAAGCTACCCAATGCATTCCTTTTGATGACGAGTCTGTTAAATTTATCATTCCACACTCACGATATAGTGGGATTTTTGGTAATTCATCTTTCATATAAACACTCCGAAAATGTTGAATATTTTTAAAGGCAAACCGCATGATATCATAGTTAGATAATGCCCTTTTGGGTAGCTCGCTTAGTAGTTTTTTTGGTTGCGATTTTGTTTTCGATTATTTTTGTTAAATGATATACCATACCCAACGAAACAGTTTCCATTTTTTTATTATGTCTCTTGTTCTCCTCTAGTTGCTGTTTTGCTATCTTTGCATTGTTAATAGACTTTACTATTGCTGCGCTGCCTGACGCTAAACTGCCCACAGCGCTTAGTGCTGTTAAAATTGGTACAAATGGCAAGAAGCCACCTACCTTGGGCACATTTATAACCCGTGGAATTACAACATTTTTCCTACAACCCATTGAGTTAGATTCTGCTTTGCGTGCAACTTTTATTGCATGAAATATGTCAAGCGGTTTATTTTTTTTAATTCCTTGGTCGCCTTTTTGATTCGTCTTTTTCTGTTTTGATCCCATACCAAAATTTTCTTTACCTTCATCATGTTCGTTTCAAATTATGCTGCTGCTCTCTCACCAAAACTGCTATTCGATGCTTTTACACGATCCCAGGCCGTATCCATTAAACCGAGTCAGCTCTATGACGCTCACTCAAGTCCTTACTTTTTGAATATACTATGTCGTGCTTCGTACAAGCTTCATCCAAAGCATTGATTCCACGATCACCGGCTGCTAAACGATTCTCTAGCTTTGTACCTGGTCCATAGTAATTGTACCCATGTAAATGCGCCTCCACGGGTAGAGCGTTTATTATATTGTTTACAAGACCATCACGCTGTTTGTCATTTGATTTACGAGTGTTTATATTATACTAATGTTTAATCATTTTATAACGACATCAATCCACCAACGTTCCTCATTGAATGAAGTACTTCTCTCATTAACATGCGTTTATTACCACAAAAGATAAGCATCTTAGTAATCACAGTACCTTACTACCCAACACATTTACAGCTTTAATTGTTGGTCCATAAAATTGTGGAAAAACCAATGTGATGCTTAGCCTCATAGAGAGTCCAAATGGAGTAGTATTTGAAAATATTTATGTATTTTCAAAGAGTTTATATCAACCGAAATATGAGTATTTGGAAAAACTTATCAAACCAATACAAGGAATGGGATACTACACATTCTCCGCTAATGACACAGTTTTAACACCACAGCACTATGGTCCAGCAGTCGATATTTTTTGGCATTAATTAAAAAAATAGAGTCACAGACCTCAAACTTTGCACATTGTATTTTTTTAAAAAGATAAGTATGTAAAAAAAATTTTGAGTCTGTGGGCCACGCCCTTTATTGCCTCCCATACAAATCAATTCGTTGTATTATTAGTTGAAATTGAGTATGACGCTGAATTCAAACAATATATTTACATTTATTTTAGGAATGACTTAAATATCTATATATATGTGTGTATGTATATATGGGTTATATATGGGTTTTGTCTTAAACATTATCTTCTTCTAGTATTAGAGAGCATCCTTCGTTCAGATCCTCATCCGAATCGCAATCAGATTGGAAATCCTTTTCAAATGGGATGTTGTTCTCAGTTGACGGCAGCTCCAGAAAGCTTAATACTTCTTTGGGAATTGGTTTTTTTGTGTTTTTCCGTTCCCTTTCCTTTAAACCGACACTAGATAGCAACGGATCCGAGGAATCAATCGCCCTTTCGAAAATGTCAGTCATAGTATTGATTCGACTATTTTTCCTTGCGTGGGAGAGTCGGTCTTTTTTGTAAATTTTATTTCGGGCTTCTGAAGCATTTTCGCCTAAGCATCCTAGTGGAATCAATGTCGAATTATTTATTTGAAAAATTACTTGTTTTCTTATTAATTTCTCATTTTTTATCGTCTTTCACGTGCTAATGGCTAGTTTTTTCATAAATAAAGTCTGACACAAATGATATTTTGCGATTGTTGCTGAGCCAAATATCGAAGAGATCGCTATGGCGAAACTCGAACGTCGCTGAATATTGCGAAATTACTAGAGAAGGGGACGAACGGGGAAAAGTTATTAACTAGCGATGAAGAATGACATATATTAGTACAAACAGACGTAATTATTTTTTGTCAGCAGGCGTCAGGTCGTTAGTTTTTTTCCACGAAATACAAGGGACGCATGTTAATTTTCTATAAAAAAAACACATAAATTGGACATTAAACAAAACACGAACACTAAGACAACAAATAAATAGACTATATTCAGTAAAAAATACATACTTTGATCGTCAATCTACTATCTAGAGTTTGTTCGGACAAAGAATATTTATTTTCACGCAAAAAAGTAAACTAAGCAATTTGGCGCATTTCTTATTCCCAAACAGCTGTTCGATTGCGTGGTTTTGAAAGCTCATAAAAAGCTTCAGTGAATATTTTAAAGCTTTTTTTTTTATCTTGTTTATATTTGGTGTATTAACTTTAAGAATTTTTAATCAAAAATACAAATTATTAACATGAAAATTTCGAATTAATGCCAAAAAATATCGACTGCTGGACCATAGTGCACTGGCCGGAACAGGGCCGGTTAGGATCCAGCCGAAAACTGTCTCCTGCCCAATTAGCGACCCACAAATGTGAGATTTAACGCCATTCAGCAAGATCGACGGAAGGACGTCCGCTCCGATCAGCACGTCGATCTGGGAGCTCTTTGAAAATGATGGATCTGCTAACTGAATGTTTGGCAGATCTTGCAGGACATAGTCGCCAATAGAGCAGGACGGAAGGTTACCAGCTAACTTTGGTAACACATAGGCGGAAGTCTCAATCTGCATCCTCGGCCGACTCATCGGCGCTATGTAGAAATGACACAATTTACGTGTCTGTGCTGAGACGGCCTGGTTCAAACCGTATACTTCCGCTTGGACATTTTTGATTGGCAACTTGATTCTGTCAAACAGACGTTTGGAAACGAACGTTGCTTCGGAACCAGAATCGATCAACGCACGGGCAGGATAGTTAATCCCCAAATGCGCTATGTTGATCATCGCCGTGCCTAACAACACCCCTTGAGTGTTAGTGGCGAAGAAATTCTGTATGTTTGATTGTTGCAGAGATGGAGTGGACTGTATTGGAAGCTGCGAGTTGGGACTGGCAGCTGTCGAAATGGCGTCACTGCGATGAAGCAGCGTATTGTGACGCGCCTTGCAGGTGTAGCAGCTATGAATGCTAGGACACTCGCGAAGCTGGTGCCCCCTTGCAAAGCAATTGAGGCACAACTTTTCCTGCTTGATGTAGTTCGACCTTTCGGGAACTGACATCTGTAGGAAACGGGGACACAACCGGTTAGGGTGATTCTCCTTGGAGAAGAGATCACAGGTCCTACCCTTCATTATTTCAATCAAATTATTCACAATTTAATTACAAAATTCCAAAGTGGATTCATGATTACACTAGATATGATATCTTGTCAATTTAACTATATTCAAAGATAATTCAAGTTAATATTTTATGAGATAAAAGTGTACACGCATGGGTCAGTTCATTACTCTTAAGGCACATTCATTAGAATATATGTATTTGTATTTAGAATGTATATTCACCAATTGTACGTATCAATTATATATTATACTGACTCACTCTGTTGTTGCATTCTTAGTGTCGTGGTACCATGACGAAGATGTTGCCGTAGCTTTATTTTTATGTGTTGCTATATATAGGAAGATACATTCAGTAAATATAAATGTGCCAAAGATTACATATTTCTAATTACATGACCACAGGTATATGCTTCAACAATTCATATTTTAGGTATTACAATTTAAAGATAATAAAAAAAAATTTAAGTTAGCATGTGAGTTTTCTTATCAGTGACTGTAACTAGAAGAGTTCGATCAAAACAAAATCAAAATATTAATTCAATCAATTCCCTTCCTGACGTGGAGACGGCCTCTTATGAAATCTTCAAAGGGTATAGCACTGCTATATCAAGCTGCGTTGACAATGTTAGATCAGCGACGTATCCAAATAGAATCCAGGCTACTGTCCGCCAGTGCCACGCTCTAAGAGCTGAACTCCCGGAGACTCTATGCCTTAGATTTGTAGTTTACACACTTAAGCTGTTTTGCACTATTCGATAGCCAAGAGTAGGTGATATATTTATGGCCTTGCCAATTAACAGTTACTTTATTTTAACTTACTAGATTTTGGCACGTTAAAATAATTATGTTATGTTAAAAAACAAACAAATTTTTTTGAATTACACTTCATATACATTTTATTAAAAACAATTTGTAATATAAAAATTATAAATTTGTTTTAAGATCAAAGTCTACGTTGTCATCTTCTCTTCTGGTATATATTTATTTTCCTTGACCACCTCCAGGATGCTCTCTTCAATCGCATTGAATCGAAGAGGGAGGAAAACGAAATGGTTTCTCCAGCTCAAACATCACGTTGGTGCCTAATTTTGCTTTTTCCCTTTTCGCTTTCATGATATTATATGGTGTGTTGGTGGGTAGCTTCTTGATGTGAAGTTTACTCTTCACTTATTGCCAGTTGAAGGCGCTCTTCACTCGGTCCTCATTGGCCTTCAAAAGATCTTCATTGATCTTCAAGAGATCATTGTTGATCTTCAGAAGGTCATCAAAATCCTCTCGGTTGTGTTCGTAAAATGGTTGCTGGGATATACCCATTTTCGTGAGATCAATCGTGTGGATGCGGTGTTCTCGTTGATGGACATTTTTGATGGTGCTGTGGGTGTTAGTTGCTGGTTGCTGAGGTCGTGGACGCTGATTGCTGATGCTGTCGAGACTGTTGGTGCTCACTGAATGATATTTTCCTTCGAGGAGCTGGTTGATTTTATACCCACTAGCGACATACACCACCGATTGTGGTGTGGGAACATGGGGATCTTTCAAAGGAATATGTCCCATGGAGTCTTCAAAGAAAACACACACACACACAAACTGTATCTTAAACTGATCTCTTGCCAATTTATATTAGATGTTTGTGTTAACCAGGTCTGATATCAATGGCTGTTTTTGTTAACCAGGTCTGATACCATTAGCTGTGTGAACCGACCAGGTCTGATACCATTAGCTGTTTGAACAGAAGAGGTGTGTTGGTAATAGCTGTTTGAACAGAACAGGTGTGTTGGTAATAGCTGTTTGAACAGAACAGGTCTGTTGGTAATAGCTGATTGAATAGAACAGGTCTGTTTGTAATAGCTGTTTTTGGACCAGTTATATCCTGTAAATAAAAAGCTGAAAATGAAATGTATGAAATAAAACTTTTAAATTGATATTTTTATATATATTTTTATTTTAAAATTTGTGTTTGCTTAACTATATATATATACTTAGTATCAATTTCATATTCTGTTCTGTCTTGATTGATTTTATTAATTTCGTTTCTTTATTGAGTTGTGTGTCTAGTGTAGGCTGTCCAGCAAAATGATATGTGTCGGGGGTTTGTCCAGTGTGTCGGTTTAGTTTTGTGGTGGGAAAGGTTCAATTTGCTGATTTTGTTCAACATCGTCGGAATTTTAAAGCGGACTTTTCGTTAAAGTTTTAGTAGCTTTCGATACTGCTACACCGGTTTTTGTCGTATTTAGTTGGATTTCTACGCCTTCACTTTCGAGCCAACGTTCAGAGCTAGGCTGAGAATGCGCCACTCACTGCTTTTAACAACTTCGGTTTTCCCAATTGGTTGAATATACGCAAAGAGCATTTACATCCAGCCAACTTTAGTCTTAATTGTTCGAGGTGGCAAATTTCGAAAATGTCTATACAACTCAAGTAATGGTTACCTTCTGAGAAAGATATCTACACAAACTTATCGCGGCAATGTTCTGGTTTTGGAGTAACCTTTAGTGGCAGTCTGTGTACGATGTTCGGTTTTGATAAATTGCAAGTTATGCATTCATTTAAATTTTGAATTAGCAACTGACTATAGGGAAATAATAAGATTCACCAAAAAGTTTAAGTTTCTGAATACCAGGGTGAAGAGTTTCGGGGAACCAGACTAACTCCTTGAACTTTACAAGGTGGGACATCTTTAATAAGACAGGCATCGGACGATCTTAGTGCACTGAGGATTCATGGTGTCTTTAACGCGCTTTGAATACTTCAAAATCAGCGCGTTGTCAGAGAGAGCGCTATTGAACAAAAGTGGGTTAAGAGGATGTTTTGCATTCTGTCGTCATTTCTTCAAAGAGAAGGATGATTGTTAAAAAGGTTTCTTGTTGTACGCTAGGAGTCCTTTGTTAAATATACTTGTCTCTTGTGGTGGTTTATTGGTTTTTCGGACAGACATAATACTATCATCTTCTCGAACTGTGTTGAGTGGATTCGCCAAAGAACGTTGCTCTATCGTTATTCTAGATAGGGCATCTGCTACGTGATTTTCTTTTCCTTTGAAATGATGTCGAAGTCATATCAGAAAGCTAACTTTCCATCTAGTAGTTTTGCGTTGGGCTCTTTAAGTTAGTAGCCAACACAGTGGTTGGTGATCTGAAGCTATTTCAAAATGTCGTCCTAATAAGAGTGCGGAAGGTTTTGGTTGCCCATACTATGGCTAAAAGTTCTTTTTCTATTGCGCTGTAGTTTGCTTCATGTTCGTTCAGGGTTCGGCTAATGTAACTGATGGGGTGTCCGTCTTGTGAAAGAACACTCCTAATGCTACATTCTTGCGTCAGTGGTGAGACAAATTTTCTCTCGAAGTTTGGGATTCTGAGTATTGGATCTTCGGAATAGATTTTTAATTTTTCAAAAGCTTTAATGTATCTGCCTGTTTACTGTCTATTTTGGCTCCTTTTTTGAGGCATTTAGAAGGGGTTTGGGAATCTGCGAAGTTAGGTATGAATTTTCGGTAATAACCGGTAAGTCCAGGAAGGCTTTGATTTCTTTTGGTTTGTTAGGCACTGAAATTAAAATGGCTTGAATCTTAGAAGGATTGGTTTGATTCCTTCTTTGGTTATACATGACCCAAAAATGTGGTTTCTTGTCGTAGGAATTCGCATTTATCAATTGCAATTTTAAATTTGCTTCGGAAATTTTTCGAAAACTAAGTTTAGGGAGTGCATGTGTTCGTCTAGAGAAGTAGAAAAAACTAAATCATCAAATATACTAGGCAATTCTTGTTTAAAAGGGGGCGGAGAGATTATTCATACAACGTTGAAATGTAGCGGGGGCATTTTTCAACCCGAATGGCATTCTTGTAACTCGAGTGTCCGGTTTTTGTAGAGAAGGCGGTTTTAGCTATTGAATCGGGATCCATCTCTATTGATGGAATCCTTTGACCAAATCTATGGTGGAAAGTAATTGCATTTCCTAGTTTCCCTAGGATTTCGTCCAGTTAGGGATAGGGTATCTGTCACTTATGGTGATCTCGTTTAGTTTCCATAGTCAATGACTATCGGAACTTTTTCTGCCCTGAAGCATCTAATTTTTGGGTACTACCCAAATCGGACTACAATAAGGAGAATTACTTTCTCTGATTATTCCCTGTTCTAACATTTCCTGAATCTGTTTCTCTACCTCTTCTTCATAGCTTTGTGGATAACTGTATAATTTGGAAAATAGGGGGAATTGTGTGGGTGTTGATAGAATGTTTCTCCTGGTTAGTGAAGGTGAGTTGGTCGCCTTCGAATATTGAATAATCTGGTATTATTAATAGTTTGTTCAACTTGTATTTCTCTTCGGGATTCAAATGATCTAAACGGAATGGAGACGAAGTGTTGGTTGTCTCAAGGCATACGAATCTTGCGGAGTGAGTCTAAGTGAGGTATTCTGTTCGGGGCTATTATGAGATTGGTAATTGTAAGTTTTGTTAAATAGTTTAACTGTTCCATTAGAGTAATTATAACTGCTTTAGCTTCGGACAATAATTTGCGACCAATCAGTAGTCGTACTGATCAGAGAAATTGTGAATTAGAAAGTCTTGAGAAACGGGGAAGAATTATTGACGGTAAGTTGGTAATTTCGTTGAGAACCAGTGAGCCATTGCTAGATGTATAATGATTAGTGGGTCGGAAGGTGTTTGAAAAATATTACGGGTCATAATTATGGTGGAACCGGTGTCAATAAGGCACTTCAAGTTGTTGATGTGTTTAAAATAGAACTGACTTGATCCGGGGCATTAACTGAAAATTTTCGGATTGTTCATTCTAAATCTGGGTCGTTAAAAGATGCGTTTTCTTCTTCGTTCGGATTGGTTGATGTAGTCTTGTTCGGGTTGGAATAGTTTGGGTCGACATAGTTTGATAAGGATGGGGAAAGTCTGGGAGAAGGGATAATAATGATTAAGTAAGGGTTTCTGGTGGAACGGGTATCCCTTCTTAATCTTAATCTTCGATACTCATCTTGGACTGTCCACTGTCAGATGGTCTTTGTCTTTAAGGGGTTGGTATTGTTTGGGTTTCCTTTAGGAGATAAAGGTTGGGAATTGTGGTTAGGGCCAAATCGGTTTTGGTCAAATGCGTTCTGTCTATTAAATGTAGGACGTGGTTGGAAAGTGTTGGGTTGCAAAGGGGGTTATGTTAGTATGAATCTAGGCGATAGGGTGGTGATGAGGCTGTAAAGGTTGGGGGTCGGAGATATGGTTCTTGAAAGGTTGGCGGATTGGATTATAAGTGGTTGGAATGGCGATTTGATTTTTGTGAGTAAGGTTGGTTAGCATTGTATTGAGGCTTATTAGGTTTGGGTTCTTTGGATCATCTTTATTAAATATTGGTGCTTCATATAAACCTTTTTCTTGAAGTACGTTTATCAAGCTTCTTAGGTTAGGGATGTTACAGTTAACTATTCTTAGATAGATATGGTTAGGTAATTTTTGTATTAGTGTTTCGAACTGGATTGTATTAGTCTATTGTACAATGTAGTTTCTGAAGGGTCATTTTCTAATTCTAACTACTGGTCAGTATCTGTCTCTTCTTCTCGGCTTCTTCCAGAAATTGGCGTATGTTGTTTCGGTAGGTAGTATTCCGGAAATCTTCCAGGAGTTGGTGATTAGGGGTCTGCGGTTTGTAATTAAGATGAGTTGCGTGCGCAATTCACTCCAACTGTTGAGGTTGTTCATTCCCAGTGTGCGTATGACATCTCCATCAACGTTCCTCTCGACTGTCCGAAAATGATTAATTTTTGTCTGGCGTCGGTTGTGTGATATAGGGCCATGATGAAATCGATGCGGCTGATGAACGTATATAAAGTGCTCGGATCGCCGTTAAAACTTTCCACTGAATTTATTTGCCTCTCTACCTGTATCATGTTTGTTTCAGATAGGAGTACCGCTTGTTCTGCTACTGTTGCCATTTTTTTTTTTTTGTTTGTATATTGGATAAATTTGGTTTTAGTCTTTATTATTTGGGTTTTGGTTTTTGTTATTTATAGTTTTATTCACTTATTTCTTTAAGTTTCGTTTAATGTGTACTTAGCCGCACTTAGGATAAATTTGGTTTTAGTTTTATTTAAGTTTTTGTTTTGGTTGTTTATAATTTTATTCACTTATTTTCTTAAGTTTCGTTTAAGGTGCACTTAGCCGTTTCGTTAGTGTTAGAGCAACCTATGCGTGGATTTACAACTCTAAACGAATTCTAAGGCTTTAAACTTTTTATGAGATTTCACTGTCACTGATGTAGCCAATGCGACGAGCGATTAGCAATTGGTTCTTTAGCGGATAGCAATTAAATGAGTCGTATCAAATAGTCACTATCCTACCGGCTGCGCCACTTACGTATTTACGAGGATTTTCGTATTTACGCGTTTGAATCGAATAAATGACCGGGCTGGAAGGCCTAAGGTCAACGCTGAAATTATGAAGTTTAATAAAGAGAAACCACAAGAAGAATTTCTATATGGTGTGCTTTATTCAAAGATCAGCTTAAGACTAAATAGAAAATTTTTCAATGGGATGGTTTGTGGTTAATTGTTTACAATCCTTTTTGCTTACTTGGCTATTGCGCTAATATTCATTGTTTGGTTTGAGTGCAGCTCTACTTGAATTTTGTTTATAAGTTCATTGCTCAGCTCTAGCTGAATGTAGCTATTGCTCTTATGTTTATTATTATTTTGTTTAAGTGCGCTGCGCAGCTTTAATTGAATTTCGCTTGAAGTGATGACTGCGATGCGCGGCTCTTATTGTATATACTTTGTCGAGTGTGGACGAGAATACGTCACTTCCCTTCCCTTAAAGAGAAGCCTATGCTTGGGCTGGAACTGCTGGGTATAATGTGGGGAATGGATTTTGTTCCATTTCTATTTCTTGTGATGCACTTTTAGAATTTTTTGTAAATTTTTTCATTCTTAAGTATAAAAGTATAATTGGATTTGTGGTTACATATTTTGAGTATAAGTATAATACAATAATTGCTGAAATTATAATTGCTATAATAATGTAAAGTGTGATATTATTTTGTGATATAAGTTTTACAATATCGTTGTGTTTTATAATCTTAATCTTAGTTATCTCAAGTGGTGAATATAATGGTGTAAGGTCTATTTCTGGTTGTAAGTAATTTTCACTCAAGATAATGTTTTCAATTTCAAGTCTGCACTGTGTCACTCTTATAATTTTATTTCCAGTTATTGTTATGTTACTGTTTAGTTTTTGACAATTTTGTGTAATTGTTGTTTTAGTTAAGTTCCATGTTAATATTACATTGGGCTCGACATATTTAATCATTTCTTTTGTGGGTATTGGCGTAAAATTACAAATTGGATTCTTGCGATTAATTATATTTTTGATACAATCATTATATATTTCTTCATTTTTTTGATTATAGATTTTGTTCTTATGTTCAAAGTATGATTGTGTATCTGAGTAGTCTAACTGATAACCGTTTTGATCGGGATAGGGGACTATTTTAATAGTGTTAATTAAACTTTGGGTAATAGGTATGTGTGATATAATAAGTATTTGATTATTTTTATGATTAATCCAAGTGGATGTTTTGATTAATAATATATTGTGGTTATTAACATTTTCCAATTTATCGTAGTTTAGTAGTTTTGGGTTAAACAGTCCGAGTCGAGAAAGCTGCATGCCCATTTGTATATCTTCTACGTATTCAATAAACTGCATGAGCTCGTATGCGAGTGTGTCAATACTATTTCGATTATTTTCATAATGTTTAATTTGATCTATCCTGTCATTTACCAAGCTTATTACATCATTTAATTCATGAAGTTTAATTGAATTTTGTGTAACTGTTTCCAAATTTTGCTGAATTTCTACTCTATCGTTTTCGTCGAGTGTTCCAAAAAGATATTTGAATGCGGATCCCACTATATTTAAAAGTCCTCGTTTCTGTCTATTTTCTTGATGTAATGTTATTCCACTCAATTCTTTTAGTAATTTATTATACAAAAATTTTATTCTTAATGAATCAGTGTTATTGAGTACTTTGTTGCCTAAATATGTAGTTATAGTATCGATTTCTGTTAAATTTATTGTTAAGCAATGATGCTCAAATGCTGATGGCATCTGAATGGGTTTACTTGAAAAGAGAAGGTAGCCATGATTAGTATCGATATTGTTTATTTGAATTTGTTGAGTGTAGCCTGTGGTGATTAACAGAAGTAATAACATCACGGTATGCCAGGGACCTGTGGAATTGGAACTTGATTAATTTTTTTTGTTTCTTGAACTGTGTTTTGTAATAGTCGGTAACTCTATTTCTATTAGTGATTTTATAATGGTCAGAATCTGTTTGTTCTACATTTTTAGTTGCCTTGAACGGATTTTCTAATTTACCTCTCTGTAAATGGCCTTTTCGATATTTGGTATCAATTTCATATTCTGTTCTGTCTTGATTGATTTTATTAATTTTCGTTTCTTTATTGAGTTGTGTGTCTAGTGTAGGCTGTCCAGCATAAATGAATATGTGTGCGGGGGTTTGTCCAGTTGTGTCGTGTTTAGTTTTGTGGTTGTAGATGTATAATATGGTTTCAATTTTGCTGAATTTTGTTTCAACATCGTCGGAATTTTTTATAATGCGGATCTTTTCGTTAATAGTTTTATGTAGTCTTTCGATATCTGCTACACCGGTTTTTGTCGTATTTAGTTGGATTTCTACGCCTTCACTTTCGAGCCAACGTTTCAGAGCTAGGCTGGAGAATGCGCCATCTCTATCTGCTTTTAACAACTTCGGTTTTCCCAATTGGTTGAATATACGCATAAGAGCATTTTTACATTCCAGCCAATCTTTAGTCTTAATTTGTTCGAGTGTGGCAAATTTCGAATATATGTCTATACAACTCAAGTAATGGTTACCTTCTGATGAATAGATATCTACTACAAACTTATCGCGGCAATGTTCTGGTTTTGGAGTAACCTTTAGTGGCATGTCTGTGTTACGATGTTCGGTTTTTGATAAATTGCAAGTTATGCATTCATTTATTATATTTTGAATTAGCAACTGACTATTAGGGAAATAATAAGATTCACCAAAAAGTTTATTAGTTTTCTGAATACCAGGGTGTAAGAGTTTTTCGTGGGTAACCAGTACTAACTCCTTGAACTTTACATAGGTGGGTACATTCTTTAATAAGACCAGGCATCGGACGATCTTAGTGCACTGAGGATTCATGGTGTCTTTATACGCGCTTTGAATTACTTCAAAATCAGCGTCGTTGTCTATGTAGAGAGCGCTATTTTTTGAACAAAAGTGGGTTAAGAGGTATTGTTTTGCTATTTCTGTCGTCATTTCTTCATAAGAGATATGGATGATTTGTTTTTTAAAATAGGTTTCTTGTTGTACGCTAGGAGGTCCTTTGTTAAATATTACTTGTCTCTTGTGGTGGTTTATTGGTTTTTCGGACAGACTTATTAGATTACTATCATCTTCTTCTGAACTGTGTTGAGTGGATTCGCCAAAGAACGTTTGCTCTATCGTTATTCTAGATAGGGCATCTGCTACGTGATTTTCTTTTCCTTTGATATATTTGATGTCGAAGTCATATTCAGAAAGTCTAACTTTCCATCTAGTTAGTTTTGCGTTGGGCTCTTTAAGTTTATGTAGCCAACACAGTGGTTGGTGATCTGAAGCTATTTCAAAATGTCGTCCTAATAAGTAGTGTCGGAAGGTTTTGGTTGCCCATACTATGGCTAAAAGTTCTTTTTCTATTGCGCTGTAGTTTGCTTCATGTTCGTTCAGGGTTCGGCTAATGTAACTGATGGGGTGTCCGTCTTGTGAAAGAACAGCTCCTAATGCTACATTGCTTGCGTCAGTGGTGAGTACAAATTTTCTCTCGAAGTTTGGGATTCTGAGTATTGGATCTTCGGATATTAGTATTTTTAATTTTTCAAAAGCTTTAATGTATTCTGCCTGTTTACTGTCTATTTTGGCTCCTTTTTTGAGGCATTTAGTAAGGGGTTTATGAATTTTCGGTAATAACCGGTAAGTCCTAGGAAGGCTTTGATTTCTTTTGGTTTGTTAGGCACTGGATAATTTAAAATGGCTTGAATCTTAGAAGGATTTGGTTTGATTCCTTCTTTGGTTATTACATGGCCCAAAAATGTGGTTTCTTGTCGTAGGAATTCGCATTTATCTAATTGCAATTTTAAATTTGCTTCGGATAATTTTTCGAAAACTAAGTTTAGGGAGTGCATGTGTTCGTCTAGAGAAGTAGAAAAAACTATTATATCATCTAAATATACTAGGCAATTCTTGTTTAAAAGGGGGCGGAGTAGATTATTCATACAACGTTGAAATGTAGCGGGGGCATTTTTCAACCCGAATGGCATTCTTGTATACTCGTAGTGTCCGGTTTTTGTAGAGAAGGCGGTTTTAGCTATTGAATCGGGATCCATCTCTATTTGATGGAATCCTTTGACCAAATCTATGGTGGTAAAGTAATTGCATTTTCCTAGTTTCCCTAGGATTTCGTCCATGTTAGGGATAGGGTATCTGTCACTTATGGTGATCTCGTTTAGTTTCCTATAGTCAATGACTATTCGGAACTTTTTCTGCCCTGAAGCATCTAATTTTTTGGGTACTACCCAAATCGGACTACAATAAGGAGAATTACTTTCTCTGATTATTCCCTGTTCTAACATTTCCTGAATCTGTTTCTCTACCTCTTCTTCATAGCTTTGTGGATAACTGTATAATTTGGAAAATAGGGGGATATTGTGTGTGGTGTTGATAGAATGTTTCTCCTGGTTAGTGAAGGTGAGTTGGTCGCCTTCTGAATATTGAATAATCTGGTATTTATTTAATAGTTTGTTCAACTTGTATTTCTCTTCGGGATTCAAATGATCTAAACGGAATGGAGACGAAGTGTTGGTTGTCTCAAGGCATACGAGATCTTGCGGTAGTGAGTCTAAGTGTAGGTGATTCTGTTCGGGGCTATTAGTGAGATTGGTTAATTTGTAAGTTTTGTTAAATAGTTTAACTGTTCCATTAGAGTAATTTATAACTGCTTTAGCTTCGGACAATAATTTGCGACCAATCAGTATGTCGTACTGATCAGAGAAATTGTGAATTAGAAAGTCTTGAGAAACGGGGAAGTAATTATTTGACGGTAAGTTGGTAATTTCGTTGAGAACCAGTGAGCCATTGCTAGTATGTATGAGATGATTAGTGGGTCGGATAGGTGTTTGAAAAATATTACGGGTCATCATATTTATGGTGGAACCGGTGTCAATAAGGCACTTCAAGTTGTTGTTATTGTGTTTAATAATTATGAACTGACTTGATCCGGGGCTATTAACTGAAAATTTTCGGATTGTTCATTCTGAGATATTTCTGGGTCGTTAAAAGATGCGTTTTCTTCTTCGTTCGGATTTGGTTGTATGTAGTCTTGTTCGGGTTGGTAATAGTTTGGGTCGACATATGTTTGATAAGGATGGGGAAAGTCTGGGAGATAGGGATAATAATGATTATAGTATAGGGTTTCTGGTGGAACGGGTATCCCTTCTTGATATCTTAGATCTTCGATACTCATCTTGGACTGTCCACTGTCAGATGGTCTTTGTCTTTTAAGGGGTTGGTTATTGTTTGGGTTTCCTTTAGGAGCATAATTAGGTTGGGAATTGTGGTTAGGGCCAAATCGGTTTTGGTCAAATGCGTTCTGTCTATTAAATGTAGGACGTGGTTGGAAAGTGTTGGGTTGCATATAGGGGGTTATGTTAGTATTGAATCTAGGCGTATAGGGTGGTGTATGAGGCTGTACATAGGTTGGGGGTCGGAGATATGGTTCTTGATAAGGTTGGCGGATTGGATTATATAGTGGTTGGAATGGCGTATTTGATTTTTGTGAGTTAATGGTTGGTTTAGCATTGTATTGAGGCTTATTAGTGTTTGGGTTCTTTGGATCATCTTTATTAAATATTGGTGCTTCATATAAACCTTTTTCTTGAAGTACGTTTATCAAGCTTCTTAGGTTAGGGATGTTACAGTTAACTATTCTTAGATAGATATGGTTAGGTAATTTTTGTATTAGTGTTTCGATACTGGATTGTATTAGTCTATTGTACAATGTAGTTTCTGAAGGGTCATTTTCTAATTCTAACTTACTGGTCAGTATCTGTCTCTTCTTCTCGGCTTCTTCCAGAAATTGGCGTATGTTGTTTCGGTAGGTAGTATTCCGGAAATCTTCCAGGAGTTGGTGATTAGGGGTCTGCGGTTTGTAATTTAAGATGAGTTGCGTGCGCAATTCACTCCAACTGTTGAGGTTGTTCATTCCCAGTGTGCGTATGACATCTCCATCAACGTTCCTCTCGACTTGTCCGAAAATGATTAATTTTTGTCTGGCGTCGGTTGTGTGATATAGGGCCATGATGAAATCGATGCGGCTGATGAACGTATATAAAGTGCTCGGATCGCCGTTAAAACTTTCCACTGAATTTATTTGCCTCTCTACCTGTATCATGTTTGTTTCAGATAGGAGTACCGCTTGTTCTGCTACTGTTGCCATTTTTTTTTTTTTTTTTGTTTGTATATTGGATAAATTTGGTTTTAGTCTTTATTATTTGGGTTTTGGTTTTTGTTATTTATAGTTTTATTCACTTATTTCTTTAAGTTTCGTTTAATGTGTACTTAGCCGCACTTAGGATAAATTTGGTTTTAGTTTTTGTTATTTAAGTTTTTGTTTTGGTTGTTTATAATTTTATTCACTTATTTTCTTAAGTTTCGTTTAAGGTGCACTTAGCCGTTTCGCTAGTGTTAGAGCAACCTATGCGTGGATTTACAACTCTAAACGAATTCTAAGGCTTTAAACTTTTTATGAGATTTCACTGTCACTGATGTAGCCAATGCGACGAGCGATTAGCAATTGGTTCTTTAGCGGATAGCAATTAAATGAGTCGTATCAAATAGTTACTATCCTACCGGCTGCGCCACTTACGTATTTACGAGGATTTTCGTATTTACGCGTTTGAATCGAATAAATGACCGGGCTGGAAGGCCTAAGGTCAACGCTGAAATTATGAAGTTTAATAAAGAGAAACCACAAGAAGAATTTCTATATGGTGTGCTTTATTCAAAGATCAGCTTAAGACTAAATAGAAAATTTTTCAATGGGATGGTTTGTGGTTAATTGTTTACAATCCTTTTTGCTTACTTGGCTATTGCGCTAATATTCATTGTTTGGTTTGAGTGCAGCTCTACTTGAATTTTGTTTATAAGTTCATTGCTCAGCTCTAGCTGAATGTAGCTATTGCTCTTATGTTTATTATTATTTTGTTTAAGTGCGCTGCGCAGCTTTAATTGAATTTCGCTTGAAGTGATGACTGCGATGCGCGGCTCTTATTGTATATACTTTGTCGAGTGTGGACGAGAATACGTCACTATATATATATATATATATATATATATTTTTTATTTTAAAAATAAACATTTTTTAAATTTATTTTTAAAATAAAAAATATTGAAAATAAAAGTTACAAAAAAAAAACTGAAATAAAAGCTGAAAATAAAGCTGAAATAATGTTAAAACACCTCCCCAATTAGAAAATTTTGTTTTGTTTGTATATATTTATAATTTTATTTAAAATGTATTTCTTATTTTAAAATTATCCCACGCATATCTGGGTCCTCCTCAATGTCTTTCAAGAGGGCATCTAAGTCCTCTTGGGTTATCATATTTTCACATGACAACGGGTCGAGGAGGTTGAAGACACTTGTGTCTACGAACTCCTCCTCCGTCACCTGAGATTCCGATGAATCTTCCTCTGTTATCATCGTCAATGGTAGGTTATCTATCAACCTCCACAAAATGTTAAAGTTTTTGATGTTATCAAAATTGTAGCATTCCATATTGTTCTTGTTGTTGTTTCTGTGATGGTGCTGTGATGGTTTGATCTTGTTGTTGCTGTGATGGTGCTGTGATAGTTTGATGTTGTTGTTGCTGCTGATACTGCTGATGCTGTTGATGCTGCTGATGCTGGTGTTGCTGGTCACTGAATGATATTTTCCTTCGAGGAGCCGGTTGATTTTATATCCTCCAACGATGAACAAAGGAGCATATTCTCGAGTGAGGTTCACAAAGGCCAACCGATTTTCAAGTGGTTCTGTAACGGGACACACAGTCCAGACATGTGCGTTCTTACAAGGAACACACATACACACACACACACACACACACACACACACACACACACACACACACACACACAGGGGTACGGGGTGATGCTAGTATGGTAAAGTTGCTGAGCGGCTTTAACATGGCAAAGTCCAGCGCGATCCATACTTGGCTAAACTCAAGCATCTCATCGCCTCCACGCGGCGTCCCTGGGAACAGCCCCTTTGTTACCCAACAGGGGGGCTGGCTAAGATGAGAAGGCGGCCTGCCGGTGAGAAACCATCGAATGGCTTATTAAAAACCCAGTATGCGTCTGTACCCAGATTGGGCGGCATACTGGTTAGCGTCTGACCCATAGTGGGCGGCTAGTTTGTAGGGTAGCTACACCATCTCATTTGAGGAAGTGCCCCTGGCAGAAGGGTTAAAATGCACCGGTTAGAATTAACCAAATGGAAGGTCATAGAGGAGTTAAAATTACGGTGCAGGGTGTCGGAAGCCCAGTACCGGCGGTTGTGAGGGGTGAGCAAGCGGGCCCCCGGCCGTCGATAACCAGCGACCGCAGTGCTGTAGAGGTGGCGAACTTGGCCTCTCCAGCATATGAAGCTACAAGCAATGGGATTACTGATCTCATCAGCGTCCCGAACCAAAAGTTTGGAACCAGATCACCACCTGTCTCGCCTTTGCGGCCTGTGGATCTGCCCACGGCATGGCAAAATTATGATCTGCATAGTATCCTTAATGAAATGCAAAGCAGAATCAGCGTACTCACGGCAGCATTCGAGACTCAACGTCACGTTACTAAGGTATCAAAGGACGCAATAGCTGAACTCTCCGCTCTCAATAATAGAGCACTGAAGCTACAGGAAGGATCTACAAAGGAGGTTCTCGCCAGGAATGTTGGCACCCAAACAGAGGGCCTTAAGAAAAAACGGACGCCTGTAGTCAAGGGACCAGAAGCAAAGAAAGCGACGCCCCAAAATAATAATGGGCAACATAGCAAAATGATGGAATCAAACAAGAAGACATCATATGCTGAAGAGGTCAAAAAGAAGAGCCCCAATAGCAAAAGCGTTGAGTGGAAGAAGGTGCAGCCTAAAAAACTGCGCAAGAAACCAGAGGCGCTTATAGTGACCAAGACGGGAGAGACTACGTATGTAGAAATACTACGGAAATTGAAGGGGGACCCGAGTCTGATAGATATAGGAAAACAAGTCCAAAAAATTAGACGGACCCAGAAGGGTGAACTAATCCTGGAATTGGAGCGAAAATCAGGTCCACTAGCTAGTAAGATCAGAGAAGGCATAGAGAATTCCCTGAACGAACTAGCCTCAGTTCGCTCGGGATCTCAAAAGACCACCTTACTGTGCACTGGTATGGACGAGGCAACGACTGCCGAAGACCTTGCCCTATGCCTTAAGACGCAGTTTGGTGAGATCTCAAAGCCGGATGTGCGAGGCATGAGAAAAATGCGTGATGGGACCCAAGTAGCCACGTTAATGCTGGGTATAACTGACGCTATCACGGTACTAAAAAAGGGTACCGTAACCGTGGGATGGTCTAGGTGTCGGATCACCCAAGACATTAGACCAATGCGATGCTTCAGATGCCTAGGCTTCGGGCACCGCGCAAGCAACTGCAGGGATACAGATCGCTCAGATTGCTGCCTACGATGTGGAGGCAGGGGACATAAAGCTAAAGGCTGCGAAGAACACTATAAATGCCTAATTTGTAGCGAAGATAGGAACCATGCGACTGGTGGTTATGCGTGTCCAAAATACAAGAAGGCCAAAAAACAGGAAGGAGTAAGGAGCCAGCACCATGCATAGCCAACTTAGAATTGCCCAGCTGAACGTAAACCACTGCGCGGCTGCCCAGAGCCTACTACAACAAACCGCAGTGGAACGCAAGGTAGATGTCCTTTTGTTGAGTGAGCCCTACATCTCTATTGGGGGGAACGCAGACATCATACTAGACGAGCTAGGAAAGGCGGCGGTAAAATGCTGCACCGGAATACACGTGCAGGAAGTTCAGTCCGCTCTCATTCGCGGCTTTGCGTATGCAAAATTGAAGGGGGTTCATTTCTACAGCGTCTACGCCCCTCCGAGCGATAGTTACGACCAATTCGAAGAGATGCTGGAGCACCTGGTACAACATGCGAGAGTACGAGGGCCAGCGGTTATAGCGGGCGACTTCAATGCCTGGGCAGTAGAATGGGGGAGCCGAACATCAAATCGACGAGGTAGGGCAGTCATTAATGCAATGAGCCAGCTCGACCTGATATTGCTGAATGACGGACTCAAACCAACATTTGACAACGACAGAGGCTCATCATACATTGACGTCACCTTCGCCAGTAAGGCTGTAGCAAGAAATGCGAAGTGGGAGGTACTTGACGACGTGACAATGAGTGATCATGCATTGATTGTTTTTAATGTTACACTGACGTGCGCGATAAGCAGGCAACGGATAAGTGAGTTAGGACGGGCGTGGGACGTCAAGAAAATTGACAATGACATGCTAAATTACGTTATTGACGATCTGGTAAACCCAATCGGACCTGCAGAGACAATGGTATCAAATCTTGCGCAATCACTAAGAAGGATATGCGATGCAACAATGCCGCGTAGAACGCGAAAGAAGACTAAACCACCAGTATATTGGTGGAGCGATTCCCTTAGAGAATTGAGGACGGAGTGCTTCGCAGCGAGGAGACGGGCACAGCGGGCACGGGGGCGCGAAAACCACTCGCACATGGTTGACCGCCATAGAATAGCTCGTGCCACGTTGAAAAAAGCCATTGAAAAAGCCAAAGCCGAGGCGTTCAAGGACCTGCTCACAAGTGTTGACGATAACCCATGGGGCCCGGCATATAAAATAGTCTACAAGAGGATTAAATCGGCGGGGAGGAAAATATATATGGAGCCCGATGTCATGTCGAATATCGTAGAGGAGCTGTTTCCCAAGCAAACATCTCTATGGCAGCCGGCGCAGGTATCTCCTGGAGTACTTTTCCCTTGCATCACTCCTGAGGAAATACTACAAGCCGCTAGCAGGATAAAGCCCGGTAAGGCCCCTGGACTTGACGGTATCCCAGGGATAGTCGTAAAAGCCGCTGCTGTAGCCAAGCCGGTCATATTCAGCACCACCTTCCAACAATGTCTCATGGAAGGGATATTCCCGAGCACATGGAAAGAGCAAAAACTTGTTCTTATTCCGAAAGGGAAGGGCGACACATCCAACGCCAGTGGTTACCGTCCACTCTGCCTGCTGGATATTGTGGGAAAGCTATTCGAGCGAATAATATACAGTAGGATAGAAGCTTTTACGGAGGGACCTAATGGGCTGGCCCATCAACAGTATGGCTTCCGAAAGGGAAGAAGCACTCTTGACGCATTGGCCAACGTCCGTGATATTGCACAAAATGCACTAGCGGGAGAAAGATGGCTAGGAGGAGCAAAGAAATACTGTGCCATCGTCACTTTAGACGTGAAGAACGCCTTTAACACGGCAAGATGGACCAGTATTCTTAGTGCCATGAGCTCTATGGGAATCCCAGATTACCTAAAGGGTATAATTGGCAGCTATTTTAGGGACCGAGTACTTTGGTACGAAACGACCGATTCCCCAAAAAAGTACCAAGTCACCTCGGGAGTTCCGCAGGGGTCGGTCCTTGGACCAATCCTGTGGAACATTATGTATAATGGCATCCTGACCATTAGTACACCCCGTGATACGCAGCTGCACTGCTTTGCGGACGACGTGGCCATTACTGCCGTAGCCAAGACACTGGTAGAACTGCAATCTCTTTGCAATAATACCATTGTAGCAGCTACAGACTGGCTACAGAATGCAGGGCTCGAAATTGCAGCACATAAGACCGAAGTGGTTCTACTAAGCAGCAGGAAAGGAGTTGAGAAGCTGCAAATATCTGTAACTGGAATACAATTGGAGTCAGCGGAGGCATTGAAGTACTTGGGGGTCTTGATCGACCATAGGCTGAGCTTCAAGGAACATGCAAAATATGCCAGCAGGAAGGCGGCTATGACAGCTACTGTGCTAGCCAGGCTGATGCCGAATGTCGGCGGCCCCAGGATGCCTGCTAGGAGGCTGATGGCCTCCGTGACGAGGGCGACACTGCTCTACGCCGCTCCAATATGGAGCTGCGTAACGGGAAAATCGTCCTATCTAAAGGAGATGCGGGCGGTCTATCGCACAGTAGCCCTACGCCTGATAATGGGTTTCAGTACCATCTCGGAGGATGCGGCGCTAGTGCTGGCAGGGACGCCACCAGTTGACCTGGAGATAAGGTCACTTGCAGACATGCGGGTGGGAACCAACTCGACCATAGTGTACGAGCATCTGTTAGTTGAGTGGCAGGGCAGATGGCGATCATCAACAAAAGGACGATGGACAAACATACTTATTCCTGACCTAATAGCATGGACCAACTGCAAACACAAGGAGCTGGATTATCACCTAACCCAGTTCCTTACTGACCATGGCTGCTTTCGGAGGTACCTAGCAAGGTTTCACCACGTAGATACCCCACAGTGCATTTACTGCGTGAATGAGGTGGAGTCAGCAGAGCACGTGCTTCTACACTGTACACGCTTTACTGACGAGAGAGAGCGGTTGACGAGAATCATAGGATCTCCACTATCACCATCCGGATTGCTAGCTGCGATGATGGCAGACGCTGTGACATGGCAGGCGTGCCACGCCATCATCATCAATATAATGACACGAGTGCGAGCTGACGAGACGACCAACAGACCAAGTCGCTGATAGCTGATCCTCGACGCCCGTGGGGTGGCGGGTAAAGAATACCATCTCAGCCGTCTCGGCTTGTCGTACAAGGCGACTAAATGAGCACCTAGCGGACGCGAATTCGCGCAATATGACGAAGGAATGCATAGGAGCATTTCATCCTGCTCACCGACGTAGTATCTTTATTGACAGTCCCGGTGAGCACGTACTGGACAGACGAGACCATACGGAGGTTTTTAGTGCGTAGGAATCGCACATATCCATCTACAGGAGGTAGATGGAATCTTTCTGAAGATTTTCCTGACGGGGTGTATACCAAAAAAAAAAAAAAAAAAAAAAAAAAAAAAACACACACACACATATCATAAACACATTCCACCCATCTTTAGTGCAATGGGTTGGATTGCAACAAAAATTGTAGACACAAATATCCACAGTTACTGTACCGAATTGTTGCAAACGTTGATAATTATACTTAATGCTTTCTCCCAAATATTTAATTACTTCTAATGGTGGCTGTAAGTTCCCAAAACTGTCAAAGTAATATGAAACAGAACCTCTCTTAAAATAAGCTACCCAATGCGTTCCTTTTGATGACGAATTTAAATTTATTATTCCACACTCACGATATAGTGGGATTTTTGGTAATTCATCTTTCATATAAACACCCCGAAAATGTTGAATATTTTTAAAGGCAAACCGCATGATATCAAAGTTAGATAATGCCCTTTTGGGTAGCTCGCTTAGTAGTTTTTTTGGTTGCGATTTTGTTTTCGATTATTTTTATTAAATGATATACCATACCCAACGAAACAGTTTCCATTTTTTTATTATGTCTCTTGTTCTCTTCTAGTTGCTGTTTTGCTATCTTTGCATTGTTAATAGACTTTACTGTTGCTGCGCTACCTGACGCTAAACTGCCCACAGCGCTAAGTGCTGTTAAAATTGGTACAAGTGGCAAGAAGCCACCTACCTTGGGCACATTTATAACCCGTGGAATTACAACATTTTTCCTACAACCCATTGAGTTAGATACTGCTTTTCGTGCAACTTTTATTGCATGAAATATGTCAAGCGGTTTATTTTTTTTCAATTCCCTGGTCGCCTTTTTGATTATTGAAGCAAGAGACTTTTTACTACTTTCTTCGTCTTTTTCTGTTTTGATCCCATACCAAATTTTTTCTTTACCTTCATCATGTTCGTTACAAAGTACGCTGCTGCTCTCTCACCAAAACTGCTATTCGATGCTTTTACACGATCCCAGGCCCTATCAATTAAAATAGAGTCAGCTTTATGACGCTCACTCAAGTCCTTACTTTTTGAATATGCTATGTCGTGTTCCCTACAAGCTTCATCCAAAGCATTGATACCACGATCACCGCGTGCTAAACGTTTCTCTAGCTTTGTACCTGGTCCACAGTAATTGTACCCAGGTAAATGCACTTCAACGGGTAGAGCGTTTATTATATTGTTTACAAGACCACCACCCTGTTTGACATTTGATTTACGAGTGTTTATATTATAAAAATGTTTCATCATTTTATAACGACCTCAATCCACCAACGTTCCTCATTGAATGAAGTACTTCTCTCATTAACATGCGTTTATTACCACAAAAGAAAAGCATCTTTGTGAGAAACATTGAGGGCGGTGGGCATGGGGAGGAGAATCAACAGCCTCGTCACAGTACCTTGCTACCCAACACAATTAGAGCTTTAATTGTTGGTCCATCAAATTGTGGGAAAACCAATGTGATACTTAGCCTCATAGAGAGTCCAAATGGAGTAAAATTTGAAAATATTTATGTATTTTCAAAGAGTTTATATCAACCGAAATATGAGTATTTGGAAAAACTTATCAAACCAATACAAGGAATGGGAGACTACACATTCTCCGCAAATGACACAGTTTTAACACCACAGGAAGCTAAAAATAATTCCATTATGATATTTGATGATGTGGCATGTGAAAAACAGGATAATATCCGAAACTATTTTTGTATGGGTCGTCATAAGAATATTGATTCTTTTTATCTTTGCCAAACGTATGCACATATACCGAAACATTTAATACGTGATAATGCAAATTTTATTATAATGTTTTAACAAGACGATGAAACATTTATGGCAATATCACGAAATTGTTGGGTGGATAAAAATGGATTTCTAGTAATCTCTAAGGATGACGATATGAAAACTGGTCGATATAGAAAAGGATTTGATCAATTCATTATACTTTAATTAAAATGGATATAAGTATAATGAGGTGACGGTGAAAAGACAGTCTACAGTCAGGCTTCAAAATGACTACATCTTTAACATTTACATTGAACGGGAACACATCAGTTATAACCGAACATTTTTTCCCACAAATTGAACTAACACGCAATTATGAGTGTGCTCTCATTGACTTTTATACATACAATTCTATACCAAACGTTGATAAAGGAAACAATTTATTTCACATTGGGGATAAAGTCATAGAAATACCAGTGGGCTCGTATGAACTCGATGACATCACAAAATATATTTTGAATGAGCTAAAAATTCAAAGTAATAACAACACACTCCAAGTGCAAGTTTGCACTAGAAATGAAGCGGTATTTTTTGATCGTGAACGAACTATTGGACAGCTATTTGGATTTAATAAACGTATTTTAAGAGCACACAAGTCTGAAATTTACATCTCAGATAATCCAGTAAATATTTTAAAAATAAATACAATTAGGTTGGAATGTAACATTATTAGTTGTAATGTTTCGCATGTAGGACCATTTACCACCCAGCCGCAAAGTATGCACCATTTTTTTTCTATTTATTTTGGAAAGGTTTTTTTTGTTTATTGAGTATTTGTTCGTAATTATTTGTTTGTCTATTTTTTTGTATATAGTTGTTAATAAAATTGGTTAATATTAGTTAGTTGTATTTGTTTATGATATTGAATTTGTCGTTGTCTAAACATAGTTTTATACAAATAACAAATGGGGTCACGATAGCGTCATCTATCGGTAGGCGACAGAAGTTATTTTAACATTTTTGCATTTAGGCTGATGCATTCTTTTTTTGTACGGGTTGCCAATATGAGCAATACAATAGCCAACAAGAAGAACCGACAATTGAAAAAAGACGAAAAGAAAAACCAATTTTTTTTGTGATGTCTGTCGTCTTATTGCACGTGTGTTAACCGGAACAGTGAAAAAAAAAAAAAATTTAGATAGTGTGTTCGACGGCGTGCAGATTTATTTAGTAGGACGCCTCAATATTTCATTGTGAGTATATTTGTGTTGATCTAAACCATATACGTACTCATATATGATTTATTTTGAAGTGCGCCGCAGATTGGTCCAGCCGCCGTTACACCGCAGTGCCGAACCCCAAAATTAGGGTAAACTAATAAGTTTGTTTTTGAAGTACAATCCTTAATTTCTGTTTTTGGTTGTAGATTCGGCACTAAGTTACAGCCTTAGTTCCAGACTAAGTTGTGTTAATGTCTAATAGTGGTGTACTAAATGTGTTGTGAATAGCTTTAAATCGTTTAAAATACGCAGACGAAACCGTCTTACGCGTAAAATACCGCACGATCACGACAGAAAGCTGGTGGGCGCGAGACATTGAACCGCCCAGCTGTTCGCACCAAATATCGAACCAAGCACACCTGCGCATTGGGCTAAGCTACCGTGCCACCCACGCAAGCAAAAGCGGCGGCAAGTTTTAAACGAAGCTGACGGGGATACCAGGTGACCGTCCAGCCGCTCAAGCAGCCACCACCCCCTTCTGTGCCGAAACCTCATCCGTGGCAATTCACAGGCACAGCCGCGCAGACGCAGACCCAGCTGTTAGGCAACAACACCGATGGCCGTTTCCGAGTTTGAATAAGAAATTATATATATGTTATTAAATTGTTTATATTAGTACCTAATTGTGAACGTTGGTAATTTTGTCCCCGTATATTGTTTCTTTGTAAGTCGATAACGACGAGGTGTTAAAGACAACGTCGCCAATCACTTCTAAGCGACTCCTCATGCACCTGTAAAATGACCATATATAAACCCAAAAGTGTATAAAAACAATCAAGAAATGTATGTAGGCCCAGACTAAAAGCCATGTTGATGTTAAATTCCCCAACTTAGATGTATTTGATATGTACGTAAAATTGCCATTAAGTACTTGTTTGTAGTGACGTCATTTGTGCAAGTTGTAAGCTTCATGCCAGTCAGCTTTTGATTGTGCACCTTCAACTTTTTTTTGTAGTTGAACTTTTTTTCCACAGCTGGCGCATGCAGACACACACACCTACACGGAAAGATCTTTCAGCGTGGGATGTTGACTGTAAGTCTGCATTATAATATTTTACAATAACAATACACCCAAATAAAAGCTTTACTTTTATTTGGTGAACTTTATGGCTCAGCTTGGAATTAATTGCATCAGCTGACTGCACTGCTTGCTAATTGCAACTCGCACGTCACACAAACTGCTTGAAGCTTTTTTGGCCTTCTGCTGATCGAGTCACTAATGTTGTTTGTGTGGTGAATAAGGATTTTAAATTTGGCTTCGAACTGTCTGAGCATTTAACAAAAAGAAAAGAAAATAGGGTCAAAAATAAATAATTATTTATATTAATTATATATTAGTTTTATATAATGTATTTATAAGTCAATTATTTATCTTGCATTTCCTTTTAGCCTCTCTTATAGTACCTTACATGCGTAAATTTATTGTTTAGTATGTCAATTTTAAGTGTTTCTTTGTTTTCTTTAATTAATAAATTAGGTAATATGTTCGCTTAATTTTTCTTTGTTTTTTTGAAACCATGCATCGCTGAGCAGTAGTAGGTCGGCCGACCCACTCGTAGGGATCCTGACACTTGGTGAACTAGAAAGCAGGATCATGGTAGGGTGGGCAAGGGCACACAACAATATCAGTGTTGCCAGACGAGTGGGCTGATACCCTCTCCAACCTTGTTCTGTCGTTCTGTCTATATCTTTGTTCTATGTTTATTGCACTCTCTATTCCCATCCCCCCCCAGTACGCGAAATATTCAATGTAATATGAATTAAAACCGGAGCAAAGCTGTGCGATGGCATTTTTTTCGTTACCCCTCATGTCGGTGAGCAAAGCCGTGGAAGCCAGCGCGTACGCAATCGCATACAGCACCCCCATCAGCTCTTTGGAACGTTGTTCACTACAGTTCTTATATTAATTAATATTATATTTGGCGCCCAACGTGGGGCCAGTTTGAGAAGCAATTTTCAACATGCTCTGAGAAAGAAACATTCTCAAAAGTCAAGAACACCTTGTGACTGTTATCCCAATTTCCAGATCCTATATCCTTTTATTTGTTCCATAATTTGTGCAATAAATAAATTAAACAGTTAAAGGCTAAACTCGTTAATTGTCGTGGCATAGTTCAGTGTTGACACATGCGCGATTTATTACAGTCTGGTACTTAGTAACTGTCCGTCTAATGTCATAATATTACATATAATTGTTCGGACCATTTTTGTTCTTTGTTAGCTTAAGCAGTTCGTTACAGCCTACAGGCCAGATCAATTGTTTGACTGGGTGTGGGTTAAACTGCTTGACAACATTCAATAAAATGGGGGCCAAATAATAAAAATTTGGCCTGAGAACATTAAAAATATATGTAAAGGTATGTATGTACAGGTATAGTGGTCTAAAACAAGTTAATGGGCTTATAAAACTATGACTTGCCGCTAAACTTGATATATATGTATTTCAATTCCCCAATTTCCGATTTTCCCTTTTCTTTCCTTTCTCTTACTTCGTTTTGTTTGTTAGCTTAAGCAGTTCGTTACAGCCTACAGGCCAGATCAATTGTTTGACTGGGTGTGGGTTAAACTGCTTGTCAACATTCAATAAAATGGGACAGTGGTCACATTGTTGCTAAATCGTGGTCCGTGGCCAAGAGCTACTAGCACGCGCTCAATGTATGGATGACTATCTGTTTCTGGTAACATTCATGTGTTTGTTTTTTTTTTCTTCTTGTCTGAAGTTTTCTAATAGGTTTGAGAGAAGAGTCAGTTGGCTAACTTACTTTCTGTGAGGTTGTGCATGGTTTCAAAAATTTTGTTTATGAATTGTATCTTTCTTGGTTTCCGATTTTGTGCGTATTTGTTAACTTGTGTATTTATTGAGACATTCAGTTATTTATTTATCTGTTTATTGATTTATTTATTTATTTATTTACTTATCTAATTATCTAATTATCTATTTATCTATTTATCTATTTATCTATTTATCTATTTATCTATTTATCTATTTATCTATTTATCTATTTATCTATTTATCTATTTATCTATTTATCTATTTATCTATTTATCTATTTATCTATTTATCTATTTATCTATTTATCTATTTATCTATTTATCTATTTATCTATTTATCTATTTATCTATTTATCTATTTATCTATTTATCTATTTATCTATTTATCTATTTATCTATTTATCTATTTATCTATTTATCTATTTATCTATTTCTCTATTTCTCTATTTATCTATTTATTACTTTATTAATTTATTGATTTATTGAATTATTTATTTATTTATCTATAAATTGAGGTATTTAATTATTTAGTTAATATTCATATTTTGGTCCTAGATAGGCCCTAGCTTAGCTACTTAGAAATATTTGAAAAAGAAAACAATGGCAGTACAGGGAAGTCCTAATAATCCTTATCAGAGGTCAATAACCGAAACTATTTGTTGCGTTTGCACCCAAGAAGTGGAGTATCCTGCGCAATTATTAGCGACTCGGTGTAACCATTATTTTCACCACGCCTGCTTTAACGCCAACACAAAGAACAAAAATCTTTGTCCCATTTGCCGTATCGTGCTGAGCCGTTCAGTGCTGAATTTAGCCGAAGAACTGGCAGCGTCAGAAGCTGAGGCAGTCAGGATGCCTGCCTCTGGCATGACAACCCGATCGCAGTCGAGGGCGGCAAGTGCTGTGCCAAACGCGAAAGCTGTTGGTAGCCAGGGCAACAGGCCTGGTTTGCAATCCGCCGCTGGCCAGCCCACAGCGCAATCTGTACAGGGCCAGCTGGAAACGCAACAAGCCTCTGGAATAGCGGGAAATTATCAAGGTGGTCCCCAAAGGTTAGAAGAGCCAATAATTCAGCCAGTTGGGAGCCAAGACTTAACAACAAATTTGCAGCAGGTGTTAGTATCGGCTATAGCCACCGCATTAGCACAACAGACCGCGCGATTGACAGAAGCAATTGAAAGCGGATTTCAACGTATATCTTCTCAATCCTCCCCGGCAAATACGGGCGCAGCTCAATCGTCGCCAGTTAATAATGGCGCAGAGCCGCGTTATGCAATACCTCCTCCAATGGGTCCGCAGAATCAAAGTTTTGAGCAGCTATTTGGAATAGAACATCGGCCAAATCCGTTGAACGGCGGAGCACCGGCAGATAATAGGGGTTCACCTTATGGTTCGCAACAGAGTCAAGGACTTCGACCTGATAGGATTAGCCAAATTATTTCAAATTGGAAGCTGCGATTTTCCGGGCATGCGTCTATGTCAATTGACGATTTTATATATAGAGTTGAAGCGTTGACTAGACAGACACTGGAGGGCGACTTTGATCTGCTGGCACGTTATGCCAGCAACTTGTTTGAAGGCCGTGGCAGCGAATTCTTCTGGAGATTTTATAGAAGTGTTTCGGTAGTTCGCTGGCCAGAATTGTGCATTGCATTGAGGTCTCAGTTTGACGATGGTAGGACTGACTTGGAAATTCGAGCAGCTATGTCCCAAAGGAAGCAGAAGCCTCAGGAAAACTTTGATCAATTCTACGATGCAATGCTTGCGCTGTCAGACAGATTGTTGCATCCAATAGATGAGTTGTCAATGTTGGAGATGGTACGCACCAATTTATTACCTGAAATTCAATTAGAGATTTTGTATGTGCGCATATTGAACATGGACCAATTGCGACATGTAGTACGCACTCGAGAACGGTTCATGGCCAATAATGCGAAGCCGCTAATAACTCAGCCAAGACCTTTCATTCGACACCAAATTCATGAAGTCAATGTGCAAACTAATTTAAGCGGAAATATTGATGAAGTGGAGTCGATAAATGGCGATATCGACGCCTTGGCACTTTCATGTTGGAATTGTGGCAAGATCGGCCATCGATATCAAGATTGCGTGTCGGAGCGAAAAGTTTTTTGTTATGGCTGTGGCAAGCGGGACACATATCGACCAAGCTGCGTAAAGTGCAACACTGCCTTAAAAAACGAACTAGTGCGTGCACCATTAGCCAGTGCACGCAAACTGATTTCGAGGGCTACCAATACGGAGTAACTAAAGATTTAGACACTCCGGCGTTACCTGAATCATCAAAAATACCAATACCAATTAATAGAAGTTTAGTACCCCAGAAAAACAATCGGTCGCCCCAGTTTTGTAAGTTAAATAAATCTGCTAAACGAGCTATTCTGGCATCTGTAGTAAATAAAACTGGTGATCTGCGACCATATGCCCAAGTCCAAGTATTTAACAAATCTGTTGCAGGATTAATGGACACTGGTGCCAGCATTAGCTGTGTAGGTGGTAGCCTTGCACAAGAAATTGTAGAAACTAAGGCGTTGTATAGACCACTTAAATTGGCTGTACACACAGCTGATGGAACCCAACAGGCGATCATTGGGAAACTATCAACTCCCGTAGAATTTCGTGGCATTATACATGAATTGAACTTATACATTGTACCGTCATTAGCACAGGATTTGTATTTAGGCATAGATTTTTGGAGAACATTTGATTTGCTACCAATGTTTCTGATGCATCTGTTTCAAACCAATAGTATTGCGGCAATGCATTCAGATGACCCGCTTCGAATTCCGTTAGCAATAGATCAACAAAAAGATCTATTAGCTGTAGTGCAACAGTTTCCATCTTTTGCCAAAAAGGGCTTAGGGAAGACACACTGGATGACGCACGACATTGAGATAGCTGAATGTAAACCCATAAAACAACGTCATTACTCGGTGTCTCCAGCTGTGGAGAAACTTATGTACAAAGAATTGGATCGAATGCTTGCGTTAGGGGTAATTGAAGAATCTGACAGCCCATGGTCCTCACCAGTAGTGTTGGTGCAAAAGCCTGGAAAACTTCGTTTGTGTTTAGACAGTAGAAAAGTCAATGAGGTCACAGTAAAGAACGCTTATCCCATGCCATTGATTGATGGAATCTTAAGCCGTTTGCCAAAAGCTGAATTCATATCAAGCATTGATCTGAAAGATGCATATTGGCAGATTCCTTTGACACGAAATGCGCGAGAGAAAACCGCTTTCAGTGTACCGGGTAGGCCATTATATCAGTTCACTGTGATGCCATTTGGACTAACTAATGCACCACAAACCATGTCAAAATTAATGGATAAAGTTATTCCACCGACCTTACGCAATGAAATATTTATCTATTTAGACGATTTGTTAGTTATTTCCGAAACGTTTGAGAAGCATCTGGCCGTTTTGAAAGAGCTGGCTAACCGATTAACGTTAGCAGGGCTCACAATTAATGTGAAGAAAAGCAGTTTTTGTTTGCAAGAAGTAAAGTATCTAGGACATGTCATAGGTCATGGTACAATCCAAACTGATCCCGAGAAAGTAGCAGCGATTAAAGACTTTCCAATACCAAGATCAGTCAGACAAGTCAGACGCTTCTTAGGTACCACAGGCTGGTATCACAAGTTTATAAAAAATTATGCTGGAATCGCTGCCCCAATATCTGACACGCTCAAGCAAAAGCAAAGGTTCGTGTGGTCAGAAGAAGCTCAACAGGCATTTAATGCTCTGAAAGATGCGATGTGTAAGGCTCCAGTACTTCATAGTCCAGACTTTTCCAAGCCTTTTGCTATTCATTGCGATGCTAGCTTTACAGGTGTTGGAGGCGTTCTTATGCAAAGCGATAGCGAGGGACATGATGTACCAATAGCCTTTATGTCTCGAAAGCTTAATAAATGTCAACGAAATTATTCAGTCACCGAAAAAGAGTGTTTAGCTGCAGTAATGTGTGTAAAGAAGTTTCGTGCCTACGTAGAAGGACACAAATTTGTTATTTACACCGATCATGCGTCCTTAAAGTGGCTTATGGGCCAACGTGATTTAAGTTCCCGTTTAGCCAGATGGGCTCTTAAGTTACAGGCGTTTACTTTCAGCATAGTGCATCGAAAAGGAAGCCAGAATATAGTCCCTGATGCTCTGTCTCGTATACACACTGAAGACTTGTCATCCCTCAGTGTAGACAGAGTGATAGATTTGGAGTCGTCACATTTCGAAACCGTGGAGTATGCAGAGCTTCGAAACAAGGTGCTTAGCCAGTCGTCTTCTTTGCCAGATTTAAAAGTTGTCGGCAATCATGTTTATCGCCGATCAGAACATGTGGCGGGTGAACAAATTGCAGATGATTTTTGTTGGAAGCTGTGGATCCCCAAAGAACTCGTCACTGATATTTTAAAACAGTGTCACGGTTCTCCATTAGCAGCCCACAATGGGATTGGGAAAACATTAGAACGGATAAGACGTTATTATTATTGGCCAAATCTGGTAAATGACGTTAAAGTCTATGTCAATGAGTGTGATAATTGCAAGTGTACGAAACACCCAAATCAGCCATTACGACCACGACTAAAACATAATCAGGAGGTTCAGAGAGTTTTTCAGCAACTGTATGTCGACTTTTTGGGCCCTTATCCACGTAGTCGTTCGGGAAATGTGGGTATTTTTGTTGTGGTGGATCATCTATCAAAATACTCCTTTTTGAAACCCGTAAAGAAATTTACCGCGGATGCCATTGTGCCCTTTTTGGAAGAGAATATTTTTCACTGTTTTGGTGTCCCCGAGGTAATTTTGTCAGATAATGGAGTCCAATTTAGGTCACACAAGTTCAATGAGTTGTTGCAAAAGTATGAAGTCCAACATCGGTACACTGCGATGTATGCGCCCCAAGCTAATGCATCTGAGCGGGTAAATCGATCGGTGCTGGCCGCTATCAAAGCGTATATTAGGCCCGACCAGACTAACTGGGATGAACTACCTAGCCAAATATCTTGTGCGTTACAATCAGGTTTTCATTCTGCCATTCATAATAGTCCATATAGAGTTGCGTTTGGACAACAGATGATAACCAGCGGTAGGACGTATGATTTGCTGAGAAATCTTATGCAGTTGGAAGATAGGACCACGAGTTTCAACCGTGAAGATTCGTTTGATCTGATTCGGCAAGTTGCAAAAGATGCCATAGCGAAACAGCAGGTACGAAATGACAAGTCATATAACTTGCGTAGCCGTGAGGTAAGCTTTACGGTTGGTCAGGAAGTATACCGGCGAAATTTCCAACAAAGCAATTTTGTTAAAGGATTTAGTTCAAAGCTAGCCCCAACGTTTGTGAAAGCCAGGATTCAGAAAAAACTGGGTAGTAGTTACTATGAGCTGGAAGATTTACAAGGTAAACGGGTCGGCAAATTCCATGCTAAGGATATTAAGCAATAGGTATCGATGGAGCGCCTACATGCGAGAATCCCACTTTGTCGTTACACCGACTAAGTGTGATTTTGGCAGGGGGGTGTGTAATGTTTCGCATGTAGGACCATTTACCACCCAGCCGCAAAGTATGCACCATTTTTTTTCTATTTATTTTGGAAAGGTTTTCTTTGTTTATTGAGTATTTGTTCGTAATTATTTGTTTGTCTATTTTTTTGTATATAGTTGTTAATAAAATTGGTTAATATTAGTTAGTTGTATTTGTTTATGATATTGAATTTGTCGTTGTCTAAACATAGTTTTATACAAATAACAAATGGGGTCACGATAGCGTCATCTATCGGTAGGCGACAGAAGTTATTTTAACATTTTTGCATTTAGGCTGATGCATTCTTTTTTTGTACGGGTTGCCAATATGAGCAATACAATAGCCAACAAGAAGAACCGACAATTGAAAAAAGACGAAAAGAAAAACCAATTTTTTTTGTGATGTCTGTCGTCTTATTGCACGTGTGTTAACCGGAACAGTGAAAAAAAAAAAAAATTTAGATAGTGTGTTCGACGGCGTGCAGATTTATTTAGTAGGACGCCTCAATATTTCATTGTGAGTATATTTGTGTTGATCTAAACCATATACGTACTCATATATGATTTATTTTGAAGTGCGCCGCAGATTGGTCCAGCCGCCGTTACACCGCAGTGCCGAACCCCAAAATTAGGGTAAACTAATAAGTTTGTTTTTGAAGTACAATCCTTAATTTCTGTTTTTGGTTGTAGATTCGGCACTAAGTTACAGCCTTAGTTCCAGACTAAGTTGTGTTAATGTCTAATAGTGGTGTACTAAATGTGTTGTGAATAGCTTTAAATCGTTTAAAATACGCAGACGAAACCGTCTTACGCGTAAAATACCGCACGATCACGACAGAAAGCTGGTGGGCGCGAGACATTGAACCGCCCAGCTGTTCGCACCAAATATCGAACCAAGCACACCTGCGCATTGGGCTAAGCTACCGTGCCACCCACGCAAGCAAAAGCGGCGGCAAGTTTTAAACGAAGCTGACGGGGATACCAGGTGACCGTCCAGCCGCTCAAGCAGCCACCACCCCCTTCTGTGCCGAAACCTCATCCGTGGCAATTCACAGGCACAGCCGCGCAGACGCAGACCCAGCTGTTAGGCAACAACACCGATGGCCGTTTCCGAGTTTGAATAAGAAATTATATATATGTTATTAAATTGTTTATATTAGTACCTAATTGTGAACGTTGGTAATTTTGTCCCCGTATATTGTTTCTTTGTAAGTCGATAACGACGAGGTGTTAAAGACAACGTCGCCAATCACTTCTAAGCGACTCCTCATGCACCTGTAAAATGACCATATATAAACCCAAAAGTGTATAAAAACAATCAAGAAATGTATGTAGGCCCAGACTAAAAGCCATGTTGATGTTAAATTCCCCAACTTAGATGTATTTGATATGTACGTAAAATTGCCATTAAGTACTTGTTTGTAGTGACGTCATTTGTGCAAGTTGTAAGCTTCATGCCAGTCAGCTTTTGATTGTGCACCTTCAACTTTTTTTTGTAGTTGAACTTTTTTTCCACAGCTGGCGCATGCAGACACACACACCTACACGGAAAGATCTTTCAGCGTGGGATGTTGACTGTAAGTCTGCATTATAATATTTTACAATAACAATACACCCAAATAAAAGCTTTACTTTTATTTGGTGAACTTTATGGCTCAGCTTGGAATTAATTGCATCAGCTGACTGTACTGCTTGCTAATTGCAACTCGCACGTCACACAAACTGCTTGAAGCTTTTTTGGCCTTCTGCTGATCGAGTCACTAATGTTGTTTGTGTGGTGAATAAGGATTTTAAATTTGGCTTCGAACTGTCTGAGCATTTAACAAAAAGAAAAGAAAATAGGGTCAAAAATAAATAATTATTTATATTAATTATATATTAGTTTTATATAATGTATTTATAAGTCAATTATTTATCTTGCATTTCCTTTTAGCCTCTCTTATAGTACCTTACATGCGTAAATTTATTGTTTAGTATGTCAATTTTAAGTGTTTCTTTGTTTTCTTTAATTAATAAATTAGGTAATATGTTCGCTTAATTTTTCTTTGTTTTTTTGAAACCATGCATCGCTGAGCAGTAGTAGGTCGGCCGACCCACTCGTAGGGATCCTGACACTTGGTGAACTAGAAAGCAGGATCATGGTAGGGTGGGCAAGGGCACACAACAATATCAGTGTTGCCAGACGAGTGGGCTGATACCCTCTCCAACCTTGTTCTGTCGTTCTGTCTATATCTTTGTTCTATGTTTATTGCACTCTCTATTCCCATCCCCCCCCAGTACGCGAAATATTCAATGTAATATGAATTAAAACCGGAGTAAAGCTGTGCGATGGCATTTTTTCGTTACCCCTCATGTCGGTGAGCAAAGCCGTGGAAGCCAGCGCGTACGCAATCGCATACAGCACCCCCATCAGCTCTTTGGAACGTTGTTCACTACATAGTGGCTCATATGTGGGTAATAGATCAAATCATGTGCTTCATGAATTTGGAATTAATGTCCCACCAGGTTATAAAATGAACATTACACCACGAAATCTGATTTATTTACCTGTCAACAGCAGAGAAATAAGCACACTCGAAGTACGGATAACTGATCAGAAGGGAGATTTAGTCAACTTGCGTGGTGAAACTGTATCAATTCGGCTACACTTGCGGCCTACAGAATGATTATTTATAATAAAAAGCCAACACAGCACCCCATACCCCCCATTAGTAAATGTAAAGCTGACGTGAAAGCATTATCATCATCATCATCATCATCATCATCATCATTATCATCATCATTATCATCATCATCATCATCAATATTTAAAAAAGCATCAAATCAACGATCTGCACTATCCTTAAAAAATAAATTAATTTTAAAATCATTAGGATTTAATATTCAATAAAGTTCCAAAAACAAACTTTCAAATGAATGAGATTTTTTTTGTGCAAGATAAGCCCCTCAATGATGAAAGTATCACTAAAAAATAATATCACTCTTATTACCCATATCAACAAAACTTTAAGACAAACGATGAAGTTCGCATCACAATACAGAACCAAGATTTGTATGTGCTGCCGTGTGAAAGTTTTCTCCACTTTGAAGGAACACTTGAGAAAATTACTGATGCGAATACAGGGGCAAGCAGCACGTCTAATGTTAACGGTCTGCTCAAAAATAATTGTATGGCCTATTTTCTGGATGAAATAAGATAGGAATTGAATGGGTGTGAGCTGGATAGGACACGGTTCACTGGAATTACATCGACTCTCAAGAACTTTCTCTCTGTGGGGCAACAGGAAGATCTACTTTATCGCAATGCTGGGTGGAACGGTGGTGATAACATCTCTTCTGGAGGACATTTCAGCTATTCTGTACCACTAAAAATGTTGATGGGATTTGGAGAAGACTATAAAAAGTCATATTAAATTTTAAACATGAACTTATTCTCTTAGTAGCTAAAAATACAGATGATATGTATGTTAAAACAGTTGGCAATCATACACATAAAATTAACATACATAGTATTAGTTGGAAAGTACCCCACATTGTCCCAAGCGATAGTGCCAAAATTAAAATGTTTAATGTAGTAAAAAGTGGTGCTAGCTTACCACTAGCATTCCGCAGTTGGGATTGTTACATTAATCCTACACTTGTGCAGGGGACACATCATGTATGGAATGTTCAATTGGCTGCAAATAGAGAGCGTCCGCGGTATGCCATCATTGCATTTACATTGAATGGAAATCTAATTACAAACAATTTAAGAAATGCAAAAGTATATTTAAATTCTGAAGTCTATCCCTATGAGGATTTGAATATTAAATATGGTGAAAATCGGTTTGCTGTGTTATATGATATGTATGCGAGATTTCAAGAGAGCTTTTACAACCGAGAGGCTCGTGCACTTCTATCACCAGCGGAATTCTTGTCTAAGGCTCCTATTGTTGTTGTATATCTCTCATATCAGAATGAATCGGTCAAATCAGGACCAATTGACGTAAAAATTTCTACCGAACTAACTGCAGCAAGTGAGATGAATACCAAAGTATATTGCCTTCTCATTCATGATCGTATAGTTGAATACACTCCATTAACTGGATTAGTTCAACGTGTCGTCTAACTTCTTGGTAAATCATTTTCTCATTCAAATTTCGGAAATCAAGACAAATAGACGTCCACGGAACCCAAAATCAAAATACAAATTTAAAACATGTATTGCACCGATAACAAAAACAATACTACAACGAACATTACGATCAAACAACTTATAATCAGAATAAGTAATTTCATCAAAATGTTTAAATAACGAATTTTCCCTGAACACTTGGAATACTTGGAGGAATCATTGGCATTTTTTAATAATAGACTAGCTGATACCATGCTGGTTTCCAATCTTCATGGGCGGCATTTCACATCTTGTTGTTGGGCTAAAGACGATGTGCATTCTGGAGTCGACACATGTGCTTGTCATTTCTTTTCTGTTCGTTCATATAAAACTCAAAAAATAATGAAAATGTATGTATATTTAGAGCATCGCTTCTAAATATTGTAGTTGAATATAAAATAAAAATAATATTACAAGAAAACATAAACCAATTTTGTTATTTTGTTGGGAATATGACAAATCATAAGAAATTGTACACACAAAAAATGTATACACTACTTGAGAAACAAACAAGTGAGAAAGCTACAGTCGAGAGTGCTGGACCGTATGATACCCGCAACCCATTTCGAGAGAAAAAAAAAATTGTAATTGTATTTTTCAACAAATATACCAAAAATATACTAAATTTTGTGTTTTGTTTGTATATATTTAAAAATAACGGTTAAAAATCCACAACACCGACAAGGTCACATTGTCAACTAAACAAACAAAGCGCGAGCAGCTACAACTGAATTTTGCATATAAAATTGATTCATTAATAACTTCCTTGTTTTTTACTCGATCTCAACCAAATTCACAGGAATCATTGAGAATATAATTTTTATTATGCATACCAAAATTCAATACTCTAGGTCTATTATTACGGCTTTTACAGTTTTTGGGGGCGGAAAGGGGCGTGGCATCCATGTTTTGAAATAAACTTACGTGCAGTCGTTCGAACGCAACAGGCATCACACCGAAAAACGGGGGGCGGGCCTTTGACACGTGCAGTCGCTCGAACGCAACATGCAGCTCATCGAATAACTGGGGACGGTGACCTCGAATAAGTTGACACCACCTGCGATCGTGTGAACAATTTTCGTTTACATATCCCAATCCCAATCCCCAGTAAAATAACGGTTTTTCTTGAATTTGCCTTGTGATGGATAGCGACAGTCAGAACTCTAAAAGAGGAGAGGACGATAAACATATTGTAATGTTGGTGTCATGTATCGCAACAGGGACGCAAGGAAAATTAAGTGAGCGAGAGGGAAGATGCATCCACGATCGTCCGAATGTGTATAAGCGCCCAACATTGAAAGGTCACATGATTCGAAAATAATAAATAAACAAAATTCTATGTATGTATGTTACATTGTCATGATGGTCCACTTGACCATGAAAGAGTGAAAACAAATTCTGAAAAGTTCAGATGTAAGCTGATAGTTTTTTAGAAATCACTTCTAATTCGTCATTCGAAGCAACCCGTTCTATTTTTCCAAGATTTAAAAATGTTTTCAACAATTTTAAAAATTTCTTAAATTTTTTGTGTAAAAAGTTTGTGTAAAACAAACAACGACATCAACAACAACATCAACAACAACAACAACATCAACAACAACATCATCAACATCAAAACCATCAACATCAACACCAACAACACCCATATCATATATATGAGGGAACTGCAGTAAGGATTCTGGATGAATTCATTAATGAAGCTGGAGTAGCACTGATTCCTCATTTAGAAATGGTAATGAGCTCACATACATCATCAAAAGTTAATTTCGAGTTGTTTGCTGAGTACATGCTGCTGAAAGAGCATGATTCTGAAATAGAGATGAAATCTCTATTTCCAAATGGAGATGTACACGGACACTATGTGTGGATAAAAAATATATCTGCGTAAGTACAAGTAATAATATAAGAATAATATTAAATAACATAGATTGAATTCTTTATAATTTCAGTCTGCTCTCATCACAATTGGGTAGGGTAGTTTGGGTAATGACAGAGTGAGAGATCACTATCATTTTACTGGCACATACCGAGGTGCAGCACATAATTCGTGCTACTTCAACCATAGAAAGGGAAATTTTATCCCCGTGTTCTTTCACAATTTGTCAAAATATGATGCACATTTGTTTGTGAAAGAGTTCGGGGTGATTAAGGGGGATTCTAAAGTAATTCCTTTGAACAAGGAATTATACTCGAATATTAGTATTTCAAAATTTGTGCCAGTAGAAGACGATACCCTGGAAATTAGATTTTCTGACTTTTTAAGATTTATGCCCTCTAGTCTAAGCACACTTGCAGGAAATTTAAGTGAGAACAATTGTAATGTTCTCAAAACACAATACCCAAACAAATCCGATTTTTCCCTACTTCGTAGGAAAGGAGTATTCCCTTATGAATATTTAGATTCAGCTCAGAAGCTCGAAGAAACTTGTCTCCCACCAAGGAGTAAGTTCTACAGCAATTTGACAGAGTCAGAATGTTCTGAGGAAGATTACAACCACGCATGCTCAGTGTAGCATAACTTCAACTGTCAAACTCTTAAAGACTACTTGGAGTTATATTTGAAAACTGATGTTTTATTGTTAACAGACGTTTTCGAAAACTTTAAGGAAAGCATTCATCAACTCGATCCTGCTCCATATTACACAACTCTAGGGTTGTCATGGGATGCGATGTTGAAAACAACAGAGATCCGCCTTGAATTACTCACAGATATTGATATGATAAAACATATTCAGTGTGGAATTCGAGGTGGATTAGTTCAATGTAGTCATAGACACACCAAAGCAAACCACAAATACCTTAAAGATTTTGATTCTACAAGAGAATCGGAATATTTAATGTATGTGGATGCAAATAACCTTTATGGTTGTGCCATGTCTGAACCTCTGCCTTACGGTGAATTCAAATGGTTAGAGCGGGCAGAAGTACAATCATTTGATATTGATAATATATCTGATAACAGTGAGTATGGATATATTCTTGAGGTTGACTTGGAATTTCCATACTCACTCCGCGATATGCACAATGATTTGCCGTTTTGTCCGTACAATAAATTACCATCAAAACAAGTGAGAAAGCTACAGTTGAGAGTGCTCGACCGTATGATACCCGCAACCCATTTCGAGAAAAAAAAAATTGTAATGGTATTTTAACAACAAATATGCCAAAAATATACTGAAACATGTGTTTTGTTTGTATATATTTGAAAATAACGGTTAAAAATCCACAACACCGACATGGTCACACTGTCAACTAAACAAACAAAGCGCGAGCAGCTGCAAGTGAATTTTGCATATAAAATTGATTCATTAATAACTTCCTTGTATATGATATGATGATCTCAACCAAATTCACAGGAATCATTGAGAATATAATTAATATTATGGATACCAAAATTCAATGCTCTAGGTTCATTATTACGGTTTTTACAGTTTTTTGGGACGGAAAGGGGCGTGGCGAAAATCTAAAACAAACTTGATCTGCGTAAGACCTACAGGAATACTGTCACCAAATTTGATATCTCTAGGTCATTCACATACTTAAAACGTCCATATGCATTGGGCACAACATTTTTGATAAATAATTTCACGAATAACTTTTGTTCTACTTATCCGATTTGTACCAAAATTACAGGGTATATTAAGAGTGTCAAGCGCAAATGGGTTGGAGTTATACGCGATTTACTAAAAAAAAAACTTGACTTTTTCTAGATTAATGCTTATTGTGGGCGAAGGGGGCGTGGCATCCAACTTTTGAAATAAACTTGATCTGCGTAGGGTACAAAGAAAACTTTTTCCCAAATTTGGTGTCTCTATGTCTTATAGTCTCTGAAATCCAGGTGTTCATACGGACAGACAGACAGACAGACAGACAGACGGACAGACGGACATGGCTATATCATCTCGGCTATTGACGCTGATCAAGAATATTTATACTTTATGGGGTCGGAGATGCCTCCTTCTGCCTGTTACATACATTTTCTGTTGGCACTAAGTCATAATACCCTTCTACCCTATGGGTAGCGGGTATAAAAAAACATGTAATACATTACAATACTTTTGAGCAGTGTATTAAGTGTAGGTTGAGGGTAAAAAAGTTTCACACCGTCTTAGAGTGTAAGCAGAAGGACTGAGCATAGGACTAGGGCAACAAATAATTTTGAAAAAGATTTTTTCAAATTGATAAATAATGCTGTCTATGGTAAAACCATGGAAAACAGCGAAAAGATGGTAGACATTCGGATTGTTACAGAATGGAATTCTCCAGACGTAGGTCCACAAGGTGGGCGTCCTAGATTGTGTGCCAGAGACTTGATATCCAGGTCAAATTTTCATAGTACAACAAAGTTTAATGAAACAATGTTTGCAATTCAGATGAAAAGATTACACAACATTTGCGATAAGCCAAATATATAGGCTTTGCAATGTTGGAGTTATCTAAATCCAAAATGTTAACAAAGCACTTAAATTAAATTATATGGATACCGATTCGTTTATATACTCTATAAAAACGAACGACTTCTATGAAGAAATTCGTGATGATGTCGAATTGAAATTTGATACATATGAGTATTCAAATGAATTGGCTACATTATACAATTTTAAACAGCGCAACAAGAAGCGTTTAGGTTTCTTTAAAGATGAGATGCATGGTAAATGAATGAGTGAGTTTGTTGGGTTACGTTCAAAAATGTATGCATATAGGTGTGACAATTCTGGTACTGCTAGGGAAATATGCGTAAAAAAGAATAAAGAAGTAAAGCGCAGTTGTCTGGAGAAGGTCACATTTGAGGGGTATAAAAATTATACATGTTTAGATCTAGAGGGCATGAAATTAGTACACTAAAAATAACAAAAACTATTTTAGACAACAAAGATGATAAGAGAATAATTTGTGAAGATGGGGTTTCAACTCTAGCAATAGGGCATTACTCTACAATTCCCAATGAAATTGAGGGTTGTATATCTACTCTAGAAGCACAGTCCAGTGTTTGGCGCAGCCAAATATGTGCGTTGGAGGAGAGCTCACAAAGCACTCAAAGTAAAGTGAGGAAGGTAAATGCTTTAAAAAGAAAAGTTGAAATAAATGAAAGTGCGGTAGACATTCAAGAGACTCAAATGATAATGCATTTTATGTTATTAGATGGAATTAAAAAATAAAACGATAGTTTTAAATTTATAATGTGATTGTTTATTTAAACAAACCAAATGTATACTTATAAGATATTTGGATAATAGTAATTTAATTTTAATAATCTTAAAAAATGTTGTTAAAAATATGATAAATAAATGATTGAGATTGAAAAAGAAAAGAAAGAATGTTTTACTTAAACTTTACAAAATTTCAGTTTTATGAATCCAGCTTCGGTTTCGGGGAAACCCAGCCAGCGGGCCAGAGCTCTATTCCCTTTCCTTTTCAGCACTTTTTCAACCAGGAATGTATTGGGAAAAGTTGTTTTTTGCAGTTCTTCTTTATAGAAACCACCTTTGATTGGATTCCCATTGCAGTAAGTATGTTGTTGGGTAAGTATTTTGTACTTTAGTTATTCTCAATATTTCAGTTGCCCAATTTGGGGTATATCCCTTTTCAAATACATGTTTATATTTGCTGATGCGTACATAGTCCCCTATCTTTAGTTTACTACCAGCAAACATTTTAATATTATTGTATGCAGTTTTCAAGATGAGTTTTTCATTCTCACTGTTTACATTGATGGGAGCAATTTTTATGGTTCTGTGTACTCTATTGTTGTATATGTCAATTAATTTTTTATACACATCAATCCATTTGTATGTTCAATTGAAACTGAATTCTCGCCACATGAGTTCTTTTAAAGACCTGTTGAATCTCTCAACAATTGAGGCCTTTAGACTACTATATGTTGAATAGTGATTGATTTCATATTGTTTGATCAGAGCTGTAAATTGAGTGTTAAAGAACTCTTTACCATCGTCTGATTGTAGATTCTTGGGCACTCCTTGTCCTGATTTAAATATTTTCTCCATTGCATGAGCAACGTCCTTCGCATGTTTCGACTTTATTGCTTCACCCCAGGCAAATTTTGAGAATGTGTCTATTACTGTTAGCAAGTATCATAACCATTATTTGATTTTGCGTACTTTCCCATTTCAACCAAGTCGACTTGCCATAAATCATTTATTTCCTTTGTGATGACTCTACGCCGTAGAAAATGTTTCCGCGAGGAAGCATGTAATTCGTTTACAATACCTCGTCTGCTCATATTTAGATGGTTTGTAATCAGAATAAGAGAAAGTTACTTGAGCCGATAACCATATTTAATTTTTTCATAAGTGCTTGACGTAAGTTCCTCAAGTCTCAATATTCTTTCATCAAGTTCTGCAGTTTATTGATCGATAAACAGCACCTTGATGTTGTGAAATCGTTGACATTAGAGAATCACTCGACTCGTTCATAACCTTATCCACATATTCTTTGATGACAATGTCAGTGTTCTCTTTTAGTATGACACCATTTTTTATACGTTTTCGTTGAATATTAAAGTTCCCATCTGCATCGATGTAGTGTCCCGATAAAGTTTTCTCATCTCGTATTAAATGATTAGGGTTCTGCTTCTCATGTATGTAGTGTCCAAACAGTGTCAACAGACATGATGATTATAAACTCTCTTGAATATTGACATGTCATATATATATAGTGTAAATAACTTAGCATATAATCTGAGCCTCTCTCAATTCTTCAATTATTGATGTAATTTCATTAGTGTGATTATTATTTCCAGCTGATTGAGAGGCTATTAATAGCTGCAGTCGTTCAACCAACTCATTTGGATCATCCCAGTATACATAATTGGGTTTATTCATATTAAGGGTCATGTATCCAGACCCAGATACACTTGGTTTAGAGCTTTTGGGTGTAGACTCGGCAGTAGGTGTTTTCGCTAAAAGTGGTTTTATAATTTTCGTATATTTATGTGCTCTTGTTCCTTTCAACTGTCCACTTGGATGAAAGTTTCTTCGATATACATAAGTTTTTATCAAAATTTCTCTGTATATTTTCAAGTCATTTTGACTGTAATTTTGTGGTTGACGATGGAATATTAAAGAATATAAACCATTTGTCAGTTCCCAGTTTTTACCATCTTTAAATTCAATTTTATTGCCAGATACATTTATGTAATTACTTCCCATCATTAATTGACCGGTTGCATTTTTGTATGGTCCAAATGTCACATCCAAAAGAGGATTTGAGCTCTCATCATGATGTACAGCTGGATGTGTTAATGAGGATGATGTATGAGGGTGCACTTGACTCAATATCGCTCTTGATGTATGGGGCTCATCTTGATTCGGGAGTACAAATGATGTATCCTCTATTGCTGACTGAGAATAGAATTGATTATCATCATCATCATCATCATTATCATCACTGTCATCATCATATTTAGTTTTTAGTTTCTTCACCTTCATCTTTTTCGCATGTAGTGTGTTATCTCCACTAATGTTTTGTTTAGGTGTCATTTCAGTTTTAACATTTTTATAGTCTGTGGGTAACATATTCTGTAACTTTTTAGTGTCATTAACAACTTCATGTAAAGGTTCTGGTATGGGTTTGAATCTTTCCTCCAAACCATCAGTATTCTGAGTTTTGAGTTGTTTTAGTTCAGAAAATTTTTTTTTTAGAGCTTTTCGACTTTTGGTTAATTGAGCTAAAATATTTTGATTCATTGTAATTCACTCAAGCTGTTAGAACTGAAACGGTTATTTCACTCTAGTGGTTGTGAATGGACTGTGAACCACTTGACGAATCGTAAGCATATATAGCTGTAATAATTTGAATTTTTGATTTATACTTCATTTTATTAAAAACAATTTGTAATATACAATTTATAAATTTGTTATAATATCAAAGTCTATGTTGTCGTCTTCTCTTCTGGTAAGTATATATTTTTTTTCCTTAACCAGCTACAGGATGCTCTCTTCAATCGCATTAAACCGAGGAGGGAGGAAAACGAAATGGTTCTCCAGCTCGACCATCACGTTGGTACCAAATTTTCCTTTAACCTTTTTCGCTTTCATGATATTGTATGGTGTGTTGATGAGCAGCTTCTTAAAGTGAAGTTTACTCTTCACTTTAAGCGAGTTGAAGGCGCTCTTCACTCGGTCCTCATTGGCCTTTAAAAGATCTTCATTGATCTTTTATAGATTATCATTGATTTTCAAAAGGTCATCAAAGTCCTCTCGGTTGTGTTCATAAAATGTTTGCTGGGATTCCATTTCCGTGAGATCAATCGTGTTGGATGCGGTGTTTTCGTTGATGGACATTTTTGATGGTGCTGTGGGTGTTAGTTGCTGGTTGCTGAGGTCGTGGACGCTGATTGCTGATGCTGTCGAGACTGTTGGTGCTCACTGAATGATATTTTCCTTCGAGGAGCTGGTTGATTTTATACCCACTAGCGACATACACCACCGATTGTGGTGTGGGAACATGGGGATCTTTCAAAGGAATATGTCCCATGGAGTCTTCAAAGAAAACACACACACACACAAACTGTATCTTAAACTGATCTCTTGCCAATTTATATTAGATGTTTGTGTTAACCAGGTCTGATATCAATGGCTGTTTTTGTTAACCAGGTCTGATACCACTAGCTGTGTGAACCGACCAGGTCTGATACCATTAGCTGTTTGAACAGAAGAGGTGTGTTGGTAATAGCTGTTTGAACAGAACAGGTGTGTTGGTAATAGCTGTTTGAACAGAACAGGTCTGTTGGTAATAGCTGATTGAATAGAACAGGTCTGTTTGTAATAGCTGTTTTTAGACCAGTTATATCCTGTAAATAAAAAGCTGAAAATGAAATGTATGAAATAAAACTTTTAAATTGATATTTTTATATATATTTTTATTTTAAAATTTGTGTTTGCTTAACTATATATATATATATATATATATATATATATATATTTTTTTTTTTATTTAAAAAATAAACATTTTTTAAATTTATTTTTAAAATAAAAAATATTGAAAATAAAAGCTACAAAAAAAAAACTGAAATAAAAGCTGAAAATAAAGCTGAAATAATGTTAAAACACCTCCCCAATTAAAAAATTTTGTTTTGTTTGTATATATTTATAATTTTATTTAAAATGTATTTCTTATTTTAAAATTGTCCCACGCATATCTGGGTCCTCCTCAATGTCTTTCAAGAGGGCATCTAAGTCCTCTTGGGTTATCATATTTTCACATGACAACGGGTCGAGGACGTTGAAGACACTTGTGTCTACGAACTCCTCCTCCGTCACCTGAGATTCCGATGAATCTTCCTCTGTTAGCATCGTCAATGGTAGGTTATCTATCAACCTCCACAAAATGTTAAAGTTTTTGATGTTATCAAAATTGTAGCATTCCATATTGTTCTTGTTGTTGTTTCTGTGATGGTGCTGTGATGGTTTGATCTTGTTGTTGCTGTGATAGTTTGATGTTGTTGTTGCTGCTGATACTGCTGATGCTGTTGATGCTGCTGATGCTGGTGTTGCTGGTCACTGAATGATATTTTCCTTCGAGGAGCCGGTTGATTTTATATCCTCCAACGATGAACAAAGGAGCATATTCTCGAGTGAGGTTCACAAAGGCCAACCGATTTTCAAGTGGTTCTGTAACGGGACACACAGTCCAGACATGTGCGTTCTTACAAGGAACACACATACACACACACACACACACACACACACACACACACACACATGCATGGACTTCGGTCATGTAGCAAATAGATGCACGGAAAAAGTGGAGTTCAAGGACACATGCTTCAGTTGTGGGGAAACAGGCCACAAGGCGAAGCTTTGCGACAAGGCCCCAAAATGTATACTCTGCAGCAGGAAAGGAGAGAAGGCAGTAGACCACCCGGTGAACAGCAGTAGGTGCCCATACCTCAAAAAAGCGCTCAGCAAAACAAGCGGAAGATGACACGATTCTATCAACTGAACCTGAATCATTGCGAGGCAGCACAGGACCTGCTTAAGCAAAAAATTAGAGAGTCAAGGACAGACTTGGCTATATTGAGCGAACCCTATCGTATTAAATCCTCCAACACTTGGGTTGGAGATAAATCGCGTAAGGCAGCCGTCTGGAGTTGTGGGCAGCAGGCCCCACCAGCTACCGAGGTCATGGCCCAAAACGGCTTTGTTCGAGCCAAGGTACATGGTCTGTACATTTACAGTTGCTATCTTGCCCCGTCACTCAACCAGGCAGACTACAACAGCATACTCGACAAGCTGGTCAACGATGCGAGAAGTAAAACCCCATGCCTCATTGCTGGAGACTTTAACGCTTGGGCGACCGAATGGGGAAGCACATGCACCAACTCAAGAGGTAGGGCAGTCCTGGACTCTGTTGCTCTACTAGATGTAGTACTCCTAAATCGAGGGGGTGCAAACACATTTAGTAGAGGAACGGCAGGTTCAGTGGTTGATCTGACGTTTGTGAGTAGCTCATTAGCCCCGAGAGCCTCCTGGATTGTTAGCAGCGAATACACTCATAGCGACCACCAAGCTATAATTACGGAAATTCACAGACGCCCCTGCCCTTCGGTACCCAACAGACCAATACGATACAGAATAGAGACATTCGACAAAGAGATTTTCGAAGCCATGCTCCAGGGACTGGAGATCAACGGCTCGGCAGCAAGCAGCACGAGGCAACTCATGTCCAGGTTAACCCAGGCATGCGACGCATCAATGCGTAAAGCAGGACGAGGAGCAAAGCACCAACCCGTATACTGGTGGAACCAGGATATCGCCAAGGCCCGCAAGGATTGTTTTCAGGCACGACGAAGGTACCAGAGGACCCTTACACTTGGATCCCACAGAGCAGACGCCCTTCACCAAACACTGAGAGAAAAAAGGCGAGTACTGAAATCACTAATTAAAAGCAGCAAGAGGAAGCTGTTCCTAGAGCTTTGCGACGAAGCCGACGTGGACCCCTGGGGTTCAGCCTACAAACTGGCTATGAAAAAACTCCACGCGTTCAGACCAGCTTGCCCATCATGCCCAGAACTATTGGCGAAAACAGTAGCACACCTATTCCCGAGCCAGCCGAGATCGGTGAATGGGATGGTTACTGATACTTCGACGTTCGCCCACGTGACAGAGGACGAAGTCCTGTCGGCAGCATGCTTGATCAAGCCAGGGAAAGCTCCAGGCCCAGACGGAATACCGAGTTCAGTTGTTAGAAAGGCACTCGAGATACAACCAAGATGTTTTGCCTACACCTTCAGCAAATGCATGCTGGAAGGAGTGTTTCCTAATGCCTGGAAGATACAGGACTTGGTCCTTATTCCAAAAGGGAACAAGCCACCTGAAGACCCTTCAGGGTACAGGCCCATCTGTCTCCTCGACTCGGTAGGCAAGGCTCTCGAGAGAGTAATCTGCACGCGACTCAATGCAGAGATTGACAGAGTTGGGGGTCTCTCTGAGTCGCAGTTTGGCTTCCGGAAGGCCCGATCAACAAGGCACGCAATCCAAGAGGTGACGGACTTGGCAAAAAAGGCCATAGAAGGCAAACGCTGGCTGTGGGGGGAAAAAGAGTACTGCCTGGTAGTAACCCTAGATGTCAGTAATGCGTTCAATTCTGCGAACTGGGACAAGATTATGCAAAGTCTGAACAACCTGAGCATAAACCCACACCTGACAGGCATAATAAGAAGCTACCTAAATGGCAGAATTCTTCGCTACCAAACCAATGAAGGAACAAAAACGTATGAAGTCACAGGAGGAGTCCCACAGGGATCGGTCCTCGGCCCGACCCTCTGGAATCTCATGTACGATGGGATTCTACGGCTGAGACTTCCACCAGGGGTGAAAATGATCGGGTTTGCGGACGATGTGGCAATCGTGGCAGTAGGCAAGCACCTACGTGAACTGGAGATAGCCACCAACAGATCAATTGTACAGGCCCGAGAATGGCTAACCAATGCAGGACTGAGCCTAGCAGAACATAAAACGGAGGCGGTACTCATAAGCTCGAGGAAGACCGTGGAAACTGCTAACCTCACGGTAGGTCGTACAGCTATAACTTCCCGACCGTACATCAAGTACCTGGGGGTTATACTAGACCACAGATTGTCCTTCAGGGTACACTTAAAGCTAGCAGCCGACAAGGCATCAGTGGCATGTTCTGCATTGGCCCGCATAATGCCAAATACCAGAGGTCCGAAGGAGTTGCGCCGCAGACTCATCAGTGGGGTAGTGCGTTCGATAACCACATACGCAGCATCAATTTGGGTAGGTGCAATCGAACGCAAAACGTTCACAAGAGATATACAAGCGGTATACAGGACGTGCGCGCTCAGGATCACAAGTGCGTTTCGAACTGTGTCGGGTGAAGCCGCCGAAGTACTAGCAGGTCTGATGCCTTTCGATATCCACGTCCGGGAACTCGTGCGGAACGGTAACACCCACATCGGAAGCAGAGCAGCGAACAGGCAGATCTCCCTAAGCGAGTGGCAGCGCAGGTGGAGCTCATCCAACAAAGGCGCATGGACACGTACCCTCATCCCGGGAGTGAGTGAGTGGGTGAATAGGAAACATGGACAGGTGAACTTCTACCTGACGCAACTTCTGAGCGGACACGGCTGCTTTAAAGACTACCTCTTCCGTTTTGGGCATGAGGCAGACCCACTATGTCCCAGATGCGGGATAGGGTACCCTGAGGACGCCGAGCACGTGTTTTTTAACTGTCCGAGATTCAGAAATGAACGAGAAAGAGTGGAACGGAAATATGGAGAACCGGTGACGCCATCGAATTTCGTATACCACATGTTGGCAAACATGGATAACTGGGAAGCTGCAGATGAAATGGCGAACGCAGTCATGAAGGAGCTACGGCGGGTAGAAAGATCCCGGAGAACTGAAGACGGCCGATAAGGCCATACTCTCCGCCGAAGTAATACTTAACGGTCGTTCCGGCGGAGAAGTAAATAGGAGCTTAAACAGGCATAGTCCTGGTTTCACAGGGGCCACTTGTACGTACCGCGGTGCGTCAACGTCCCTGTTAAAAAATTTAAAAAAAAAAAAAAAAAAAAAAACACACACACACACACACACACACATCATAAACACATTCCACCCATCTTTAGTGCAATGAGTTGGATTGCAACAAAAATTGTAGACACAAATATCCACAGTTACTGTACCGAATTGTTGCAAACGTTGATAATTATACTTAATGCTTTCTCCCAAATATTTAATTACTTCTAATGGTGGTTGTAAGTTCCCAAAACTGTCAAAATAATATGAAACAGAACCTCTCTTAAAATAAGCTACCCAATGCGTTCTTTTGATGACGAGTCTGCTAAATTTATTATTCCACACTCACGATATAGTGGGATTTTTGGTAATTCATCTTTCATATAAACACCCCGATAATGTTGAATATTTTTAAAGGCAAACCGTATGATATCATAGTTAGATAATGCTCTTTTGGGTAGCTCGCTTAGTAGTTTTTTTGGTTGCGATTTTGTTTTCGATTATTTTTGTTAAATGATATACCATACCCTTTTTTGTATGGTTGTAAATACAATCCCTCACCCAACGAAACTGTTTCCATTTTTTTATTATGTCTCTTGTTCTCCTCTAGTTGCTGTTTTGCTATCTTTGCATTGTTAATAGACTTTACTATTGCTGCGCTACCTGACGCTAAACTGCCCACAGCGCTTAGTGCTGTTAAAATTGGTACAAATGGCAAGAAGCCACCTACCTTGGGCACATTTATAACCCGTGGAATTACAACATTTTTCCTACAACCCATTGAGTTAGATTCTGCTTTGCGTGCAACTTTTATTGCATGAAATATGTCAAGCGGTTTATTTTTTTTAATTCCTTGGTCGCCTTTTTGATTCGTCTTTTTCTGTTTTGATCCCATACCAAATTTTTTCTTTACCTTCATCATGTTCGTTTCAAATTATGCTGCTGCTCTCTCACCAAAACTGCTTTTCGATGCTTTTACACGATCCCAGGCCCTATCCATTAAACCGAGTCAGCTCTATGACGCTCACTCGAGTCCTTACTTTTTGAATATACTATGTCGTGCTTCGTACAAGCTTCATCCAAAGCATTGATTCCACGATCACCGGCTGCTAAACGATTCTCTAGCTTTGTACCTGGTCCATAGTAATTGTACCCATGTAAATGCGCCTCCACGGGTAGAGCGTTTATAATATTGTTTACAAGACCATCACGCTGTTTGACATTTGATTTACGAGTGTTTATATTATACTAATGTTTAATCATTTTATAACGACATCATCCCACCAACGTTTCTCATTGAATGAAGTACTTCTCTCATTAACATGCGTTTATTACCACAAAAGATAAGCATCTTAGTAATCACAGTACCTTACTACCCAACACATTTACAGCTTTAATTGTTGGTCCATAAAATTGTGGAAAAACCAATGTGATGCTTAGCCTCATAGAGAGTCCAAATGGAGTAGTATTTGAAAATATTTATGTATTTTCAAAGAGTTTATATCTTCCGAAATATGAGTATTTGGAAAAACTTATCAAACCAATACAAGGAATGGGATACTACACATTCTCCGCTAATGACACAGTTTTAACACCACAGCACTATGGTCCAGCAGTCGTTATTTTTTGGCATTAATTAAAAAAATAGAGTCACAGACCTCAAACTTTGCACATTGTATTTTTTTAGAAAGATAAGTATGTAAAAAAAATTTTGAGTCTGTGGGGCCATGCCCTTTATTGCCTCCCATACAAATCAATTCGTTATATTATGACGCTGAATTCAAACAATATATTTACATTTATTTTAGGAATGACTTAAATATCTATATATATGTGTGTATGTATATATGGGTTATATATGGGTTTTGTCTTAAACATTATTTTCTTCTAGTATTAGAGAGCATCCTTCGTTCAGATCCTCATCCGAATCGCAATCAGATTGGAAATCCTTTTCAAATGGGATGTTGTTCTCAGTTGACGGCAGCTCCAGAAAGCTTAATACTTCTTTGGGAATTGGTTTTTTTGTGTTTTTCCGTTCCCTTTCCTTTAAACCGACACTAGATAGCAACGGATCCGAGGAATCAATCGCCCTTTCGAAAATGTCAGTCATAGTATTGATTCGACTATTTTTCCTTGCGTGGGAGAGTCGGTCTTTTTTGTAAATTTTATTTCGGGCTTCTGAAGCATTTTCGCCTAAGCATCCTAGTGGAATCAATGTCGAATTATTTATTTGAAAAATTACTTGTTTTCTTATTAATTTCTCATTTTTTATCGTCTTTCACGTGGTAATGGCTAGTTTTTTCATAAATAAAGTCTGACACAAATGATATTTTGCGATTGTTGCTGAGCCAAATATCGAAGAGATCGCTATGGCGAAACTCGAACGTCGCTGAATATTGCGAAATTACTAGAGAAGGGGACGAACGGGGAAAAGTTATTTACTAGCGATGAAGAATGACATATATTAGTACAAACAGACGTAATTATTTTTTGTCAGCAGGCGTCAGGTCGTTAGTTTTTTTCCACGAAATACAAGGGACGCATGTTAATTTTCTATAAAAAAAACACATAAATTGGACATTAAACAAAACACGAACACTAAGACAACAAATAAATAGACTGTATTCAGTAAAAAATACATACTTTGATCGTCAATCTACTATCTAGAGTTTGTTCGGACAAAGAATATTTATTTTCACGCAAAAAAGTAAACTAAGCAATTTGGCGCATTTCTTATTCCCAAACAGCTGTTCGATTGCGTGGTTTTGAAAGCTCATAAAAAGCTTCAGTGAATATTTTAAAGCTTTTTTTTTTTGTCTTGTTTATATTTGGTGTATTAACTTTAAGAATTTTTAATCAAAAATACAAATCATTAACATGAAAATTTCGAATTAATGCCAAAAAATATCGACTGCTGGACCATAGTGCACTGGCCGGAACAGGGCCGGTTGGGATCCAGCCGAAAACTGTCTCCTGCCCAATTAGCGACCCACAAATGTGAGATTTAACGCCATTCAGCAAGATCGACGGAAGGACGTCCGCTCCGATCAGCACGTCGATCTGAGAGCTCTTTGAAAATGATGGATCTGCTAACTGAATGTTTGGCAGATCTTGCAGGACATAGTCGCCAATAGAGCAGGACGGAAGGTTACCAGCTAACTTTGGTAACACATAGGCGGAAGTCTCAATCTGCATCCTCGGCCGACTCATCGGCGCTATGTAGAAATGACACAATTTACGTGTCTGTGCTGAGACGGCCTGGTTCAAACCGTATACTTCCGCTTGGACATTTTTGATTGGCAACTTGATTCTGTCAAACAGACGTTTGGAAACGAACGTTGCTTCGGAACCAGAATCGATCAATGCACGGGCAGGATAGTTAATCCCCAAATGCGCTATGTTGATCATCGCCGTGCCTAACAACACCCCTTGAGTGTTAGTGGCGAAGAAATTCTGTACGTTTGATTGTTGCAGAGATGGAGTGGACTGTATTGGAAGCTGCGAGTTGGGACTGGCAGCTGTCGAAATGGCGTCACTGCGATGAAGCAGCGTATTGTGACGCGCCTTAAAGGTGTAGCAGCTATGAATGCTAGGACACTCGCGAAGCTGGTGCCCCCTTGCAAAGCAATTGAGGCACAACTTTTCCTGCTTGATGTAGTTCGACCTTTCGGGAACTGACATCTGTAGGAAACGGGGACACAACCGGTTAGGGTGATTCTCCTTGGAGAAGAGATCACAGGTCCTACCCTTCATTATTTCAATCAAATTATTCACAATTTAATTACAAAATTCCAAAGTGGATTCATGATTACACTAGATATGATATCTTGTCAATTTAACTATATTCAAAGATAATTCAAGTTAATATTTTATGAGATAAAAGTGTACACGCATGGGTCAGTTCATTACTCTTAAGGCACATTCATTAGAATATATGTATTTGTATTTAGAATTTATATTCACCAATTGTACGTATCAATTATATATTATACTGACTCACTCTGTTGTTGCATTCTTAGTGTCGTGGTACCATGACGAAGATGTTGCCGTAGCTTTATTTTTATGTGTTGCTATATATAGGAAGATACATTCAGTAAATATAAATGTGCCAAAGATTACATATTTCTAATTACATGACCACAGGTATATGCTTCAACAATTCATATTTTAGGTATTACAATTTAAAGATAATAAAAAAAAATTTAAGTTAGCATGTGAGTTTTCTTATCAGTGACTGTAACTAGAAGAGTTCGATCAAAACAAAATCAAAATATTAATTCAATCAATTGTTGTTGCATCTAGCTGGATTAATTCCAAGAGAAAATATATATATGTATATATATTTTTATTTAGGTAGTGCTTTAACTAAGACACCTCCTCCAAGCTACTAAGCAACCATTCGCTGTGAGCTTCAATCCAAACTCCCTTCCTGACGTGAAGACGGCCTCTTATGAAATCTTCAAAGGGTATAGTACTGCTATATCAAGCTGCGTTGACAATGTTAGATCAGCGACGTATCCAAATAGAATCCAGGCTACTGTCCGCCAGTGCCACGCTCTAAGAGCTGAACTCCCGGGGACTCTATGCCTTAGATTTGTAGTTTACACACTTAAGCTGTTTTGCACTATTCGATAGCCAAGAGTAGGTGATATATTTATGGCCTTGCCAATTAACAGTTACTTTATTTTAACTTACTAGATTTTGGCACGTTAAAATAATTATGTTATGTTAAAAAACAAACAAATTTTTTTGAATTACACTTCATATACATTTTATTAAAAACAATTTGTAATATAAAAATTATAAATTTGTTTTAAGATCAAAGTCTACGTTGTCATCTTCTCTTCTGGTATATATTTATTTTCCTTGACCACCTCCAGGATGCTCTCTTCAATCGCATTGAATCGAAGAGGGAGGAAAACGAAATGGTTTCTCCAGCTCAAACATCACGTTGGTGCCTAATTTTGCTTTTTCCCTTTTCGCTTTCATGATATTATATGGTGTGTTGGTGGGTAGCTTCTTGATGTGAAGTTTACTCTTCACTTATTGCCAGTTGAAGGCGCTCTTCACTCGGTCCTCATTGGCCTTCAAAAGATCTTCATTGATCTTCAAGAGATCATTGTTGATCTTCAGAAGGTCATCAAAATCCTCTCGGTTGTGTTCGTAAAATGGTTGCTGGGATATACCCATTTTCGTGAGATCAATCGTGTGGATGCGGTGTTCTCGTTGATGGACATTTTTGATGGTGCTGTGGGTGTTAGTTGCTGGTTGCTGAGGTCGTGGACGCTGATTGCTGATGCTGTCGAGACTGTTGGTGCTCACTGAATGATATTTTCCTTCGAGGAGCTGGTTGATTTTATACCCACTAGCGACATACACCACCGATTGTGGTGTGGGAACATGGGGATCTTTCAAAGGAATATGTCCCATGGAGTCTTCAAAGAAAACACACACACACACAAACTGTATCTTAAACTGATCTCTTGCCAATTTATATTAGATGTTTGTGTTAACCAGGTCTGATATCAATGGCTGTTTTTGTTAACCAGGTCTGATACCATTAGCTGTGTGAACCGACCAGGTCTGATACCATTAGCTGTTTGAACAGAAGAGGTGTGTTGGTAATAGCTGTTTGAACAGAACAGGTGTGTTGGTAATAGCTGTTTGAACAGAACAGGTCTGTTGGTAATAGCTGATTGAATAGAACAGGTCTGTTTGTAATAGCTGTTTTTAGACCAGTTATATCCTGTAAATAAAAAGCTGAAAATGAAATGTATGAAATAAAACTTTTAAATTGATATTTTTATATATATTTTTATTTTAAAATTTGTGTTTGCTTAACTATATATATATATATATATATATATTTTTTTTTTTATTTTAAAAATAAACATTTTTTAAATTTATTTTTAAAATAAAAAATATTGAAAATAAAAGCTACAAAAAAAAACTGAAATAAAAGCTGAAAATAAAGCTGAAATAATGTTAAAACACCTCCCCAATTAAAAAATTTTGTTTTGTTTGTATATATTTATCATTTTATTTAAAATGTATTTCTTATTTTAAAATTGTCCCACGCATATCTGGGTCCTCCTCAATGTCTTTCAAGAGGGCATCTAAGTCCTCTTGGGTTATCATATTTTCACATGACAACGGGTCGAGGAGGTTGAAGACACTTGTGTCTACGAACTCCTCCTCCGTCACCTGAGATTCCGATGAATCTTCCTCTGTTAGCATCGTCAATGGTAGGTTATCTATCAACCTCCACAAAATGTTAAAGTTTTTGATGTTATCAAAATTGTAGCATTCCATATTGTTCTTGTTGTTGTTTCTGTGATGGTGCTGTGATGGTTTGATCTTGTTGTTGCTGTGATAGTTTGATGTTGTTGTTGCTGCTGATACTGCTGATGTTGTTGATGCTGCTGATGCTGGTGTTGCTGGTCACTGAATGATATTTTCCTTCGAGGAGCCGGTTGATTTTATATCCTCCAACGATGAACAAAGGAGCATATTCTCGAGTGAGGTTCACAAAGGCCAACCGATTTTCAAGTGGTTCTGTAACGGGACACACAGTCCAGACATGTGCGTTCTTACAAGGAACACACATACACACACACACACACACACACACACACACACACACACACACACACACACACACACACACACACACACACACACACACACACACACACACACACACACACACAGGGGGCCAAGGGGGTGGAGATCGCCAGGTGAAAGCGTCTGATTGCTTCAACCTGGTGAAGCCAGCGTGATACTGGTAGATTCCATCCCAAGTCTACTTGCACGCTAGCCATGCCAGCGCTCCCACCGATTTGGTGGTGGGAGCCTCCACGCGGTGGCACCTGGGCACCCAACTACCATCCGGTAGAAGGGTGGCGAATGCAAGAGGCGAATTGAGTTGCCGAGCCCAGTAGGCAGCTCAATAATAGACGAACTGGACCTACGGTATGGAATAGACGACATGGGCTGACGGGTCGCAGTATTCCAGCACCTGAGTAGGCCGAGTGACATCGCGCCGAAATGGCTGCTGGGGTAATGCTGCGCCTGCCCCCGCCCCGTTAAAACCTTGGCAGGCCTTGGGAAACGCTTGCTACCCGTAGCCACTAAGCTGGCTGTGCAGGTTCAGTTGAGACCATCCTGATCAGTGCTGTCCCGGCTCTGAACCCAGCATCTCATAAGGACCTGGGTCAACCCTTGCGTGGACCTCACTCCTTGGAAAGGGACCCACGGGGACATAAAGGCGACTGCACGTCACGGGTAGCAATAACGGTCTCAAGGGGGGGCCCAACAAAATGAGCAACAAAGCAAAAATAACAGGAGACCTTCCTCCTAACTCAACGAAGGAATCAGCAGAAGCCCATACCATCTTCGCAACATGCAGGAAGATGCTAAGGACTCCACCGGAGACAGCACCGACCTCGGCGCCAGCGGCGCTTAGAAGGAACCCTCAAGTCGTAGTGACTGAGGACGATGGAAGCGACACGCCGAAAGGAGGGAGGTGCGATACGAGCCCCAGCGGCTCGCCACGACGAACGCCCCCAAAAAGGGTGAAAAGTAGCGAACAGACTTGCATGTCAAAGGTGACGCAACTAGGCTGCATCCTCGATGAGTTGCTATTCATCACGAACGAGAAGAAGCCCATAGTGAGGCATATAAACCAGGCGATGAAGGACTCGCTGGCTCAGATGAAGAGAATTCAGACGGCGCTATGTGAACAGCTGCAGGAAATGGGAAGCCAAGACAACTCGTGCCAAGCCTGCATCCACAACGGAGATCAGGCCCCAACGAAAAAGAAGGACGCATCTACGTCACCATTGGGAACGGAGCCTGCTTTAAAGGAGAAGCCAGCCAGTTCACGCGCGCCACCGAATGCCCCTAGACGCAGGAAGGAGGCGCCAACGTCATCAGTGGAAAAGCCAGCAACCCTACGTGCGGCACCGAGTGCGCCCGCTGTGAAGACCGGAGGAAAACGGCAAACCACACCAAGCCAGGTTAGAGAGGATAAGTCGGATGAAGGCACATGGAGAACAGTAAAGCCCCGACCGCGTTCCTCTGCCAGACAAAGAGGCAGCAGGCCAGACGCTCTTCTGGTAAAATGCAAGGACAGCACTTTCTATGCCGCGGTCCTTACGGCTGTTCAGACGGATTCTGCCTTACAGGAGTATAAGGAGAAGGTCTGCAAAATAAGACGTACGGCAGCGGGCGAGCTGCTATTGCAGCTTGAGAAGGCGGGAGATGACTCCACAAGCATGTTGCTTGAGGCGGTGCAGAAGACGGTCGGTGGAATTGCGCAGGTCAAGTCCATTTCGGAAAGATCCGAGCTGGAGATAAGGGACATCTCAGCTCGCCATTAACATCACGGACGAGTTTTCAGCTAAGCTACGAGCAGCCTACGGGGGTACCCAGACTGCCAGGGTGGTACTGCCTGCGAATGTTGGAGTCGCCCTATCAGAATTAAAGAAAATCAGAATCGGTTGGGCGGTTTGCCGAGTCAGGACGAAGGTAGAGCCTCGGAGATGCTTCAAATGCCTTGCATTTGGGCATGTAGCAGCAAGATGCAGAAGCAAATGGGATATGGCCGGGAAGTGTTTTAATTGCGGAGGAGCCGGACACTCTTCAAAGGAATGCAAGGCAAGGCATTCTATGCACACGCGCGGGCGAGGGAAATAACAACCATAACACCCTCAGTAGGACATGCCCGATGTTCCTAAACGCCCTCAAAAATGCTGGACCAGGTTAATGTATTACAGCTGAACCTTAACCACTGTCGGGCAGCTCAGGACCTCCTGCTGCAGACAGTGAGAGAAACCGGAACGGACATCGCCTTGCTTAGTGAGGTCTATGCAAGTAGACCGGAAGGCGTGTGGATACAAAACCAGGCAGGCGGCGCTGCCATATGGAGTTGTGGTTGCCCGCCCTCCCAGATGACGGACAGGCACGCGGAACTACGTTTCTCCAGAGCGAAAATCGCAGGTATTTACTGGTATAGCTGCTATTTGGCTCCAAGTCTGCCCCTAGATGAGTACACCCGTATATTGGACCGTTTGGTCACCGATGTACGCGGTCGAAACCCAGCGGTCATCGCCGAAGATTTCAACGCATGGGCTCTAGAGTGGGGAAGTCGCAACACAAACGCAAGAGGTAACGCACTTCTGGACGCGTTTGCATCCCTCGAAATTCTGTTGCTGAACTCCGGACGTGAGAACACCTTCTCCAAGGCGGGCTACGGATCCATAGTGGACCTGACGTTTGCTAGTCCTCAACTCGCAAGGGTCGCACAATGGCACGTGTCTGAAATATATACGCACAGTGATCATCGTGCGTTAGTCACAAATATTACCCGGACGCGGCCGAGAGCTCCCCAGGCCCTCGCCCACACGGTATGGGATTCAAAATTACTTGACGTGGACTCGCTGACAGCAGTGTTTAACCACCACGTGACCTCGGGACCCGTGGACGACCTGGTTAGACAACTGATGGAAGCGATTAATGCATGTGACGCAGCGATGCCAAGAAAACGACAAGGCGCAAGAAGGCAAACGCCCGTTCACTGGTGGAACGACGAAATTCGATCGGCCCGCACAGACTGCCACTCAGCCAGGAGGCAGTACCAACGGGTGATGAGGCAGGCGAGGAGGCAGCCGGATAACCTCCAGCTGCAAATGCGTGGCAGCGAAATTCGACTTACGTACCGCAGCAAACGCTTGACACTGGCAAAAATTATTAAGAGGAGCAAATCTGAGTGTTGGGAACGGCTTTGCGCAGAAGCCGACAATCAACCTTTCGGACTGGCCTACAAGTTGGTAATGGGCAAGCTTGCTAGGAGCCCGACACCTCAATGCTCAGAGCTATTGGACAATATAGTAGAGACCTTATTCCCTGCGCAGCCAGCAGTGCAAATCGACCCAGTCGTGGTCACAGCCTCGGTCCCTAGGATTGAAATCAGTGAAGTTATTGAGGCACTGAAGAAAACCAAGAGCGGCAAGGCCCCAGGCCCGGATGGTATTCCCTCACTGGCGCTCAAGACGTTAGCTGATGCCCGACCAGACAAGTTTGCTGAAGCATTCGACGAGTGCGTACAACGCATGACATTTCCTACCTGTTGGAAAACGCAGCGACTGGTCCTTCTACCGAAACCCGGTAAGGGCCCAGGAGACCCTTCTGCATACAGACCCCTCTGCATGTTGGACGTGACGGGCAAATTGTTCGAGCGAATAATTTGTAACAGAATAGAAGGTAACCTTACTGATCAGCGCGGATTATCCGAGCAGCAATTTGGGTTCCGCAAGCGCAGGAGCACGGTTGACGCGATCACCAAAGTTGTGGAACAAGCCAGGGACGCAATAGGAGGCACGAGATGGAGAAGCGGAGGCAAGGAATATTGCCTTGTAACCACCCTGGACGTGCAGAACGCATTCAACTCTGCAAGATGGCCAAAAATACTGCAAGCGTTGAAAGAGCTGGACATGCCGGGATACCTCGTCAACCTAGTGGCGAGTTATTTCAAGGACAGGGTGCTGTATTATGACACTGCGCAAGGCCGCCAAAGACATTCGATCACAGGAGGCGTTCCACAAGGCTCAGTGCTAGGACCACTACTATGGAACATTATGTACGATGGCATACTCCGGCTGGACACGCCGCCTGGTTGCACAATCATCGTCTTCGCTGATGATGTCGCCATAGTAGTGGTAGCAAAGGAGCTACGACATGCGGAGGAATTGACGAACTTGACCATTAGACTTGCCATACAGTGGCTCACTGACAATGGCCTGAAGCTCGCAGCGCACAAAACTGAAGCAGTGCTTATAAGCAGTAGAAAACAGGTTGAACGGGCCCAAATAACCGTGGGCACTAGCACGATAGTTTCATCCCTAGCCATCCGATACCTTGGAGTCATGCTAGACCACCGGTTAAACTTCCGCTATCACCTCAAGCAAGTGGGTGAAAAGGCAGGCGGCGCTGCTTGTGCGCTGTCCAGGATGATGGCGAACACTAAGGGTCCGCGACAGCGCAGCAGGCAATTGATATGTAACGTCGTCAGGTCAATCCTGTTATACGCAGCGCCAGTCTGGGCACCAGCAATGACGATCCCCACGTACGGCCGCAGCTGCAAATCGGCGTACAGGAGATGCGCGCTACGAGTTACGAGCGCATTCCGAGCATCTCTAGTGCTCGCAGGGATGCCGCCGCTGGACCTACTCGCACAGGAGGACAAGAACAATCGCACAAACGATGGAGCAGTGGCAGCAGCGTTGGAGGAACGCCACAAACGGGAGTTGGACGCGTACGATCATACCAGACGTACGAAAATGGTCGAACAGGCGTCACGGACAGTTGGACTATTACATGACGCAGCTACTGACGGGACATGGGTGCTTTAAATCATACCTGTATAGATTTAAGCACGAGACGGACCCGTTTTGCACACACTGTGCGCGGGCCACTGAAGACGCTGAGCATGTCTTTTTTGTCTGTCCAAGATTCTCTGCTGAACGTGAAGAGCTACGGGTAAAAATCGGGGGCTCATTCACAGTCGACGACTGTTTAAATATTTTAATAAGCTGAGAAACGAATTGGAACGCAGTGTCTACAATGGCAGCAGATATCGGCAAATCCCTGCGTCGCGCTGAAAGACAGCGAAATAGAAGTTCAAATCCTAGATAGTACCTAGTGACGGCTTTCATGCCTTCTCCCCCTCGCGAAGTAATACCTAACGGTGGTGCCACGGGTGGGATGCGGAGAGTAGGCGGGTTTTTACTGGGTGCATGTCCCAGACTCAGGCTTTATATGCTTTTCCCCCCTATACAAAAAAAAAAAAAAAAAAAAAAAACACACACACACATCATAAACACATTCCACCCATCTTTAGTGCAATGGGTTGGATTGCAACAAAAATTGTAGACACAAATATCCACAGTTACTGTACCGAATTGTTGCAAACGTTGATAATTATACTTAATGCTTTCTCCCAAATATTTAATTACTTCTAATGGTGGTTGTAAGTTCCCAAAACTGTCAAAGTAATATGAAACAGAACCTCTCTTAAGCTTAAGCTACCCAATGCGTTCCTTTTGATGACGAATTTAAATTTATTATTCCACACTCACGATATAGTGGGATTTTTGGTAATTCATCTTTCATATAAACACCCCGAAAATGTTGAATATTTTTAAAGGCAAACCGCATGATATCAAAGTTAGATAATGCCCTTATGGGTAGCTCGCTTAGTAGTTTTTTTGGTTGCGATTTTGTTTTCGATTATTTTTGTTAAATGATATACCATACCCTTTTTTGAATGTTTGTAAATACAGTCCCTCACCCAACGAAACAGTTTCCATTTTTTTATTATGTCTCTTGTTCTCCTCTAGTTGCTGTTTTGCTATCTTTGCATTGTTAATAGACTTTACTATTGCTGCGCTACCTGACGCTAAACTGCCCACAGCGCTAAGTGCTGTTAAAATTGGTACAAGTGGCAAGAAGCCACTTACCTTGGGCACATTTATAACCCGTGGAATTACAACATTTTTCCTACAACCCATTGAGTTAGATACTGCTTTTCGTGCAACTTTTATTGCATGAAATATGTCAAGCGGTTTATTTTTTTTCAATTCCCTCGTCGCCTTTTTGATTATTGAAGCAAGAGACTTTTTACTACTTTCTTCGTCTTTTTCTGTTTTGATCCCATACCAAATTTTTTCTTTACCTTCATCATGTTCGTTACAAAGTACGCTGCTGCTCTCTCACCAAAACTGCTATTGGATGCTTTTACACGATCCCAGGCCCTATCAATTAAAACAGAGTCAGCTTTATGACGCTCACTCAAGTCCTTACTTTTTGAATATGCTATGTCGTGTTCCCTACAAGCTTCATCCAAAGCATTGATTCCACGATCACCGCGTGCTAAACGTTTCTCTAGCTTTGTACCTGGTCCACAGTAATTGTACCCAGGTAAATGCACTTCAACGGGTAGAGCGTTTATTATATTGTTTACAAGACCACCACCCTGTTTGACATTTGATTTACGAGTGTTTATATTATAAAAATGTTTCATCATTTTATAACGACCTCAATCCACCAACGTTCCTCATTGAATGAAGTACTTCTCTCATTAACATGCGTTTATTACCACAAAAGAAAAGCATCTTTGTGAGAAACATTGAGGGCGGTGGGCATGGGGAGGAGAATCAACAGCCTCGTCACAGTACCTTGCTACCCAACACAATTAGAGCTTTAATTGTTGGTCCATCAAATTGTGGGAAAACCAATGTGATACTTAGCCTCATAGAGAGTCCAAATGGAGTAAAATTTGAAAATATTTATGTATTTTCAAAGAGTTTATATAAACCGAAATATGAGTATTTGGAAAAACTTATCAAACCAATACAAGGAATGGGAGACTACACATTCTCCGCAAATGACACAGTTTTAACACCACAGGAAGCTAAAAATAATTCCATTATGATATTTGATGATGTGGCATGTGAAAAACAGGATAATATCCGAAACTATTTTTGTATGGGTCGTCATAAGAATATTGATTCTTTTTATCTTTGCCAAACGTATACACATATACCGAAACATTTAATACGTGATAATGCAAATTTTATTATAATGTTTTAACAAGACGATGAAACATTTATGGCAATATCACGAAATTGTTGGGTGGATAAAAATGGATTTCTAGTAATCTCTAAGGATGACGATATGAAAACTGGTCGATATAGAAAAGGATTTGATCAATTCATTATACTTTAATTAAAATGGATATAAGTATAATGAGGTGACGGTGAAAAGACAGTCTACAGTCAGGCTTCAAAATGACAACGGGTCGAGGAGGTTGAAGACACTTGTGTCTACGAACTCCTCCTCCGTCACCTGAGATTCCGATGAATCTTCCTCTGTTAGCATCGTCAATGGTAGGTTATCTATCAACCTCCACAAAATGTTAAAGTTTTTGATGTTATCAAAATTGTAGCATTCCATATTGTTCTTGTTGTTGTTTCTGTGATGGTGCTGTGATGGTTTGATCTTGTTGTTGCTGTGATAGTTTGATGTTGTTGTTGCTGCTGATACTGCTGATGTTGTTGATGCTGCTGATGCTGGTGTTGCTGGTCACTGAATGATATTTTCCTTCGAGGAGCCGGTTGATTTTATATCCTCCAACGATGAACAAAGGAGCATATTCTCGAGTGAGGTTCACAAAGGCCAACCGATTTTCAAGTGGTTCTGTAACGGGACACACAGTCCAGACATGTGCGTTCTTACAAGGAACACACATACACACACACACACACACACACACACACACACACACACACACACCCCGTGTGGACGGCGGGCAACAGAATTCCTCCACAGTACACCCGCTTGTCGTACGAGGCGACTAAAGGGTGAGAAAAAACGGTGTTGGTCGTGACCGATTGGCGCCTCACAGCGGAAAGACTCTGACTGCTTCTAACTTGGTAGAGGCCAGATCGATTCCAATCGCAGCCCGACAAGTAGCTCGCTACCGCCGACCATTAGGGTCAGGTAACGCCCGGGTGGCCCTCTGAACACTCGTCCAAGGGCCAGCAAAAGCGAGAAGGCGATCACGGTCTAGCAGTTAGACCTTAAACAATGCTATGGGTGATTCCCAGAAGATAAAAATCAATATGGAAGGTCCTAAAGGAACCAACCTTACGGTGCAGGGAGTCGGATCCCCAGTACCGGCGATCTCGAGGGGTGAGCAAGCGGGCCCCCGGTCGTCGAAATCCTGTGACCGCAATGCCTCGGTGGTGGCGAACTTGGCCACCGACGCAGATACCATGACAAGCGCCCTACACAGGAGAGTGAAATACGGCGAGAGCGGATATAGCTCGGAGCCCATATTTAATCCCTTCCAGGGCAGTAAGAAGACGCCAAGATCTCCAAAGGCAAACCCCAAGGAGTCTACAGAGGAACCCACGTGCTCTGTGCCCCCACAGAATAGGGGAAGGGAATCGCAAGGCATAGTTACCGATAGCGCTCGAAGCTTCGACGTGTTGGGAGAAAAGATAAGAGCTCTCAGCAAGATGTTGGAAGGGAGACGCACAATCCATCAACCAATGAGGAACCTTATCGATAACATCATGGAGCTTTACGTGGCAGTGGATGAAGAGAGAGCAGGGAAAACATCCCCGGAGCCAAGGGCTGCAGAAGGCAAGAGAACTAGAGAGGAGAGAGGCGACCAGGTGTCACCGCCGCCTACACCCAAAAAATCGAGAGGGCAGGTTCACAAACCCAAACCGGCGACAGCTCCCCAAGAGAGGCCGCAAACTCACCAACCAGGCGTCGATACCAACCAGAACAAAGAGTGGAGGAAGGTGCCAAAACGAGCCAGAAGAACCAAATCAGCTAAGCCGGACGCAATAATAGTGAGAGGGTCCAACGACGTATCGTATGCTGACATACTGCGATCCGTGAAAGCCGAGCCAAAACTGAAGGAGCTCGCTAACCATGTCAGAGGCATTCGCAAAACAGCAAAGGGCGAACTTCTCTTCGAGCTCGAAAAGTCAGCAGATCCAATCACGAAGGGTATACACAAGGCAGTCCAAGACTTCCTGGGCCCTAGTGTAGAGGTCATAGCACTGACGGAGACTTCAGTCATAGAGGTGAAGGACATAGACGAAGTGACATCAGAGGAGGAACTTCTGGAGGCACTGTTAACACATTTCGGAGAGATGAGGATCACAAAATCCTGCATTGTCTCACTCCGAAAGGCCTACGGAGGAACGCAGACAGCAACGCTGAGGCTCCCAGTCGATTCGGCTAATAAGATGGTAGAAGCTGGCAAAGTGCGAGTAGGCTGGGTTATCTGTCGCATAAGAAGGAAGGTCCAGCTAGTCCGCTGCTTTAAATGCATGGACTTCGGTCATGTAGCAAATAGATGCACGGAAAAAGTGGAGTTCAAGGACACATGCTTCAGTTGTGGGGAAACAGGCCACAAGGCGAAGCTTTGCGACAAGGCCCCAAAATGTATACTCTGCAGCAGGAAAGGAGAGAAGGCAGTAGACCACCCGGTGAACAGCAGTAGGTGCCCATACCTCAAAAAAGCGCTCAGCAAAACAAGCGGAAGATGACACGGTTCTATCAACTGAACCTGAATCATTGCGAGGCAGCACAGGACCTGCTTAAGCAAAAAATTAGAGAGTCAAGGACAGACTTGGCTATATTGAGCGAACCCTATCGTATTAAATCCTCCAACACTTGGGTTGGAGATAAATCGCGTAAGGCAGCCGTCTGGAGTTGTGGGCAGCAGGCCCCACCAGCTACCGAGGTCATGGCCCAAAACGGCTTTGTTCGAGCCAAGGTACATGGTCTGTACATTTACAGTTGCTATCTTGCCCCGTCACTCAACCAGGCAGACTACAACAGCATACTCGACAAGCTGGTCAACGATGCGAGAAGTAAAACCCCATGCCTCATTGCTGGAGACTTTAACC